>VDFB02363312.1:166608-232861 GCA_007258455.2 Sequoia sempervirens
GTCGAGACAAAGAGGACTCTCCATGGGAGAATTTCTTCCTATTATACCGAATTGACCTAGGCTCCGTAGGCAAAATAAGAAGCTCAAATGCAAGACACTTGGGCTTTCACCAAGAGGGCACCATAGGATTCTCTTAAAAATGCGGAACAAAATCCGATGACACCTCAATAGGGCGAGATGAAGTTTTAGGCTGAATAGGGAAAGAGGAAGAAGGAGGATCTCTAGACTTCTTCTCTTCTTCCCTCCTATGCGCCTTAGCGGCATCACTGTCAGCTTTTAGGCAAGCCCTATGTGAAACAACATAAGGCAATGAAGGGTATCTCACTTTTGGCCTTAGGCGCTCTTTCTGATAATTTTGATACATTCGGTGTAAGAGGTCCATCCTAGGTGGGAGAGGACCAACAGGCGTAGGCCAAGAGTATTCAAAGGAGTAGCTATTGTGAGCAACCGGTTGTTTGTAACCGGTGTCATGAATTATATGCAGGAAACTCCCATGGATAAATTTTAAACATTTATGCATGACTGAGGGTACCACGTTCATAGCTACTAACCAATGGATAACCAAATTTACTCTAAAGAGTTTAGACCCAGGGATAATGTCAAATAGGAGCTTCATGGATTTAGGTCCAACCAAGACCATTAGGACAATACTACCCAAAGGGGGCACAAAAAGTTTGTCATGTGTGCAGATGGTTCTCACAAGTGCATCGTACCCATCTTTATGTAAGAAGTTAATCAATATGATCTCCTCAGTTATGATGTTTACTTGAGACGTCAGATCAATGAGAACACCCGATATGATGTTTTCATTAATCCGTGTGAGGATGTAGAGAGGAGATGGTTCCCTTCTAAAACCCATCAATAGGTTCTATGAAGTGAAGGTTATACTAGTACCACTATCCATAGTTCTGCATAGAGGAGATAGGTTGATGCAAGAAAGAGGCCATTATGCATACTAGACGATACTCTCACGAAGTCCCCCAAAGGCCAAAGGATAAGACAATGACCCAATTAAGGTTTCGTTATGCAACACCTTCAGAACCTCCCAACTATGCCAACTAGGGGTCATAGGTTGGGTTGTAAGGTGACAACCTCACAACACTCACACATACAACACTCCTAGAACATGAGGAAAGGAACTTTTAGTATAGCAAAATGGAACCAAAATGGTTCATGTCGAGTTCACCAAAAATTTAAGAGAGGGAGACTGACCACATTCAAGGCCCTAGGTCACAAAGAGCCAAGAGTGAAAGGCTTCCCTAACTTACCTCAACTTAACAGGGTGTTAGGAAATGTGGGATGAGAATGATGAGGACTATAAGGTCCTTAAATCACTCTATAGACCCAAAACACATAATGGGGATAGACGAGCCAATTTTTGGGTTTAACTCTATGCCTTAGGAAGCTCTCTACCTGAGGATGAAAGCGTGGTTTTGAGACGAAAACATGGCACATTGGCATCTCTCAAGTGCACTAGCATCTGTACGACTAGAGGACTAAAGAAGTAAGGTCCAACACTAGAAAATGGACTAATAGCCTAGCTAACTACTTCCAAAGGGCTAAAATAAAGCTATGAAGTAGGCAAGATATGTACGAATATGATAAAGAAAATAAACAAGAGTTAGGATGACAAGAATAACCTCACAAAGATACTTGTTCGCCAGCTAACTCCAACCCACACATCCACCTACACATAATGAAGAGGAAAATTGTTGGGTGGCTGTACAGGGGCCTGCCCTAGTCAGACCCCCATTTTGGTGTTTCATCTCCACAAACGATCAAGTTTGCAACGATAGAGAAGTAGTATGATAAAGAAAGCAATGAAGTAAAAAACACTAAAACACTACAAAAACAATAATGTGCCACTCAACCAAATAATAGAGGAGATAAGTAGAAAGCTAAACACCTCCACTAAGAGCACTCAAGGCTAATGGGGGAGAAAATGAGAGGACTCAAGCCCCTGCTGCAATGGTGTTGTTCTACACTTGCTCTATTGAGTTGATGGAGTGATTTCGTTGCTTCTATGGAGTGCAATAGTGCTACTAGAATGCTTGAAGAGTGATGGATTTAAAGCTTAGAGGATGCAAAAGGAGTTGTGAAGAAGTTGAAATGCATGTAGAAGGAGGGAATTTAAGGAAGGATGAAGAAAACAACCATCTTCGGGTTGGTCAGTTGAAGGGGGTGTTACAAGTCAACTCCCAATGGGAAGTGTAATGCCTTTGTTGGCTCTAGACACAGGAATTTTCCAAGAACATAAGTGCGTTGTGTGGACATATGCGCATTGTGTGGGCATCTTTGATAGTTATTCCTCTACCGACACACAAAACAATTGCTGAGTGGAATGAAGGCAGCGAGATTGTATGGAATTTATCCTTCGAGTTTGGTTTTCTAAAGTGAAGAAGGGAAAAAGGGGAATTTGTATAAGGGGTGCAAATTCACTCCTATAAACTTTTGTTATAATCTCACATTGACTGCCTATGGCCTATTATTGGTCACTTAAGTTGCAATATACAAGCCTTATGTTTGTCTGCTTACTGGCTCCTTCTATCCAAGTCACCGAATAGACCTGCGATCTAAAAATGATTTATCAAAAGCCTAAAGTCTTATGTTTGTGTCCCAATATTTTATTTGAACCTTTGGCCCCTTCATTCCGTAGTGGACATAAGTTATTTTAAAAACACGTGCCTTTTAGTCCCTTAAGTTATATGTGCCTAGCATGTGGACCCACTGCCTTATTTTGCATGAATATTTTATTGTGAAAATAATGCTCTGCAAAACTAATGAAATGTTGACAGGTGTCACCTTTTTAGAGCTTTTTGCAGGAGGTTTATTAATAAAGGAAAGAATGGTTTACAAATTGTGGAATGATTGACATGTGGCATGTTGTGGATCATTCGTTGCTACGTGTCTTTTGTGGAGGCCATATGAGTGCCATGTTTCATGTTTTTAGGGAATTCTACAAGTCTGCAAGGTATCTTGAGAAGAACCCTAAAGCACCTCACATGATCACAGAAAGGGACATGTGTCATGTTCTTGAGGTATTAAATTATCACAAGAGGAGGACACGTGGCATGATTTTATAAGTATTCTAACATTTTGTAGGACATTTCATGGAAGGCCTAAATGAAGCCTACAAAATTTGGGAAAGAGGACACATGTGTTTCAAAGCCATTAAGATGGGCATGTGCCTAAATCTTATTATTTTCAATACATTTTTTTTCAAAGTAATATTTATGAGGCATGGATTGAGTGACACGTGGTGTAATCTCAATGGATTTTTGCGAGTTTGTAGGCTCTTTGTAGCTGTCTGATTTTTAAGCTATGAAAATGCAGAAAGCTACCACATGGCCAGTGATGGAATCATTTTCTTTTGTCATTTTTATGATTGTGTCTCATGATGATGTGTAAAGGTGGTCCCACATGGATCAATCCTATTGGTTGAAAATATTTTCAGCTCACGTCAAATATTTTAAAATCGATCAAATTGCTAATGATCATTAGATCTCATTCTTCCACCTGAATATAAATGGCCTACATTCAAACTCAAAAAATGGATGGTTGGAAGCTCTGGCTCACACGAGTTGAGAGTAATGGAAAAAAAGATGGATTTCTATAAATACCATACTAGAACTAGTAAAATGATTCACTTGGCATTCAAAGCATCAAATTAGAAGATTTGCAAAACTCAGTGGAGCATTCCATGATGATTAGGGTTTTCAAAAGTAAAAGAACAAGTATGTTTGTATCCAAAAACATACCCTAGTTGTTGTTCTAAAGTTGCAATTAAGTTAGGGAACACATTCAAGTATCCTCTATTCTTCTGAATTGTTGTAAGCTAATGTCTAAAAGTGTCAAGAAGTTTTAAAACCCTCCTCAAAAAACCCTAGTTTTAGTCTCAAATTGTAATCATGAGCCCACCAAAGGACCAACCTTCAGCTTCAAAGAGAACATCATACAAAGACCTAATTTCCTAACTTCTTAGCTCAATAAAAAGGCCAATTAGGGTTCATGGTCCTAGTGTTATTAATGGAATGGTAGACAATGCTTGTTAATGCAGAGATGCAAAACTTCCTCTATCAGGGTGGCAATTATTTGTTCACTAGTATGAGAAGAGGAATTCGAAGGTCACCATTTCAAATGTATGGACCTAGACTTGGGTAAATTGGTAGTACCCAATGTGTTTGTGGATATGGATTTTCTTACTCATTGTATCCAGTTATGATGAAAACATGAGAATGATTAGGGCTACCAATGGTGGTGAATTGATTAGAATTGACAAAGCTTTTATCTCAAAAGTTTTCAAGTTGAATGTGGCTGCCAATAAGGCCATTGACTTTGAATTGTTAAAAAAAAACTACCAACAAGATAGGAGTAGCTTCAAATCTCATTGGCTTCCTAAGTATAGAGTGAAAGGATTTGATAGGAAATCTATCATAATTCCCCCAAATGAAATAGAGTCTTTCAGCATGGAATCCTTTTAAGATTACTTCATTAGGACATACTATGATTTATGTCAAGTCCTTGGAGGGGATTCACAAGCAAATATTCTAGTCCACCTTATGTACATGGAAGTGGACATCCAAAACCACCTTGTCAACATTGAATTTAATTTTGCAACTTTTATTTCATATTCCATCCACAAGCAATTAGTGGAAATAAAAAAGAGCAACAAAATGATCAACTTCAGGTGGTACTCCTTGTTATGCCACATGCTCTTATATGCAAGAAGTGGGACATGGGATAGTGCTCTATAAATTTATTCAGATGATGGAAAAGGAAATCCCATCCTTGTCCAATGTTGGACACTTATTTGGGATAGGCATTGTGAAGAGGAAAATTTTATTGTCTTTGAAAATTACTTTGTGAGAAAAATGCTCACACACTTGGGAGTTGCTAAGATCAGACTGCAAAAATAAATATTGGATTTCTTAATGCCCAAGGATAGGAGGCCAAAGTTGGGGGTGCAACACAATTGGGGAGACTATTATATCTATACAAATTCTACAATTTTGAGGGCATATGGGTACCTTGCTAGACCACATATTCTACCAAGATTTGTGCCTTTCAAGATAGCATTATTTGAAATCATGTGGCAGCTAAGTGAGATAGACAAGTTTCACCTTGGAGGGTAGAAGAAAGGCTCATTTTTCCCATACTCCACAATTCTTGATGACTTCACTATGAATAGAGAGGTACTGGATCAATTGTACGGTGCATTGAAGAAATATAGGATGGCTTAGGAGATAGCAAGAGCTTTTGATCCAGAAGGCTTCATCAATCAAGTTGGAGTAAGCATAAAAAGGTCAACCTATTGGCACAATGTCTACTTCAATGAGAATGTCATTAGAAATTGTAAAGATGGCAAAGAAGTAAATGACATAAAAGTAAAGTGGACAACATTTAGAAAGACCAAGGAAGCTAAAGGGAAAAAGGATTCTAATTATCAAGGTGCATTTGTTGAGATAAAGGATCCAATTTATATAATATAAATGACTTTAAATAATATTGATAGGATAATTGGAAAGGCCTTGGTGCTTGAAGACAGGCCTACCTATGAACCCCCCATTCAACCATTTGTTTATTATTTCAAGAGGAGGCCCAAGGGGACTGTAATAAGAGATCCAACTCAAGCCTCTCCCCCTCATGCACCATCACCACCATCTCCCCCACAAGCACCTCCATCTCCCCAGATGTGATTATTTTAGAATCCTCTCTAGAGTAGCAACCACAAAAGAAGAGAAGGATTGATCAACCATCTTTGGTTGATTACCCCACTAGACTTGATGAGGAGGATGAAGTTGAGGTAACAAGTGAGCAAGTGAATAAAAAAATTCCCTCTCCCCAAAGGGAACTTACATCAAATTTCCTCAATATAGGCTTGGTATTGATACCATAGGGGGAAGAGACAATGCTAATGACATTAGAGAATTGGATTGTCAACAATTCATTGAAGATAATGAATTTTTGAAAATTTAGGAATTAAAAGAATTTTTCTTAAGATAAAGAAGGGAAGAGTACTTCAAAAGGCTGGATCAAGAAAAAACATATGTGCCTAGGGAAAATTATGAAGAAGTGACAAAAAAGGTACTAACATAAATGAATTTTAATGCCAAGAATATCACCCTTAAAGAGGGAAGGAAAATGGTTAGGGAAAGTGGATTATTGTTGCTCCTTGAAAGGGATATTGCATCAACCATTTCTTTTGACACCATCAAAAAGCAAGATCAAGAAGTTTTCTCTTCAGAGGATCAAGCACATGTTGTATTGGAAAGATTAGGGTTCAACCCCAAGTGGGAAACACTTGCCATTTGGTCCCTTGCCCCCATACTAACTAGTCTCAGGTTACAAAAGTGGCCCAAGATGTCAGAGGACTTGTAATAAAAAGAGTGTCTGATACTTCAGTCGGTGAAGTTGTTGCATTAGCAATTATTATTGCTAGATTTAGTGAAGCCACTTCCAAGGCTCTACAAAATAAATATGACAAGTTGGTGCACGATCATCTTGCACTTATAGCAAAGTACAATAAGTTGAAGGTTAAGGAAGCACAAGCATCACCCCTTACTAACACATAGGTAGCCAACTCTTCTACAACAACACCTTTAGATGATCTAATTAGGGAAAATGAAGAGATCAAAGAGAAGATGAAGGAGTTAGAGGTTCTTATGAAGAATTCTCAAAGAATTCAATACAAGGAAAGGTTTCATATCTTGTTAGATGTTCTGGGACATTTAATGTCCAAGGTTCTAAAAAGGGTGGAACCTTCCCATACATACTGTACTAACCTTGTAAATGCAATAGCTAGGGTGGTGAAGGATAGAGAAAGTACTAGGGAAATTATGAATAAATGCATCAAAGAGAATGTATAAGGGGTCTACAAGCGAGAGTAATCCTCCAACATATATTCTACCTGCATAAAAATGGCTAAATTGGTAGGGGAAATGCAAGGATATATGGATTAACTCACAGAGAAAGCTAGGACAAGATTAAAGCATTTCAAAAATATAGAAATAAGGATAATGCCAAAAATTAGAATTGAGAATGGGGAGATAAAAGAAGTTTTTCAATGGAAATATCAATTCAAGGCACTAGCCCCCACTTTCTCTTTCTTCATTTGTGATGGTAATAAGGTTGATATATAAATCCTTAAAACTTGTATGAACAATTTGATTGATAAAGACCAACTTTTAGATGTTTTTGAAAAGGTGACTTATCAAATTTTCTCTATGTATACTCGATACATATATAAAATTTATTTACTCCTTGCATTTTCCAATGGCCAAGAGAAAGTATATACAAGGCATGGGATGAAAAGTATAACAATTTTCCAGAGATTTGAAGTATTTTGTCATCTAAGTCCAAGTTGCAACAAATTTGACTCATTTATCATCTAAGTCCAAGTTGTAACAAATCCAAATCATATATATATGAGTTGGATTTGTTGCAACTTGGACTTAGATGACAAAATACTTCAAATCTCTAGAAAATTGTTATACTTGTCATCCCATACCCTGCATATACTTTCTCTTGGCCATTGTAATGCAAGGAGTAAATCAATGTTATACATGTATCAAGTATACTTAGAGAAATTTTGATAAGTCTCCTTTGCAAAAGCTTCTAAATGTTGATTTGCATCAATCAACTTGTCTATACAAGTTTTAAGGAGTTCTATATCAACCTTATTACCATCACAAATGAAGAAAGAGCAAGTGGGGGCTAGTTCCTTGAATTGAGATTTCCTTATCAGTTATACTTATATATTCTTACAATTTTAGCAATTTTTATCCTTTTGTAGTCTATTCAGTAGAAACTCCAATAATTCTCAAAGGGGAAGATGCTTTCAATTCAAGGAATGAGGACTTTGTGAATAATCATTCACTTTTTCATCATTTCAGCATTAGTGGGTATCTTCTTCATCAGTTCAAACAACCTTTTGTCTTCTTGTCTTCTTCAGAGGGGGTTTGTTTTTTTTTTTTCTAATTCTAGGACAAGATTTCCAAATGAAAATGAGACATCTATCCATGGCCTGAAGCTTGTTTGCTCCTTTGTTTTTATAAAAGGGAATTCAACGCCATTTTGAAAAGGATCTTAAAAATTTTGCAAGCAAAAAACTTTGTAATTTCAGTTTGTATATGTCTAGTCTAGGTTATAGCAAAAAAAGGATGTCAATGTAGCTGCAAATTTTGTATGATAGTACTAGCTCGCAATATCAAATACATATGGCAATTTTGCAAGAAATTGTCTCCTAATTGTATCTATCTTTAACATTTATGAATAAAAATTGATCAAGGATTTTTTTTGTTCATCTTTACAGTTTTTCATGTGAATGAATGTTTCTTTCATGGATTTTACTCAAGGAGTAAATTAATTTTCTTTGTGAGAAGTATTGAATTTTTTAGGCACATACAAGGATCGATAAATAGAATCGATTACAAAATTTTGAAGGGGTGATAGTGTAAGGCATTATCTAAGCTTTAAAGTTAGAATGAATATTGTTGTGC
Source organism: Sequoia sempervirens (assembly GCA_007258455.2). Lineage (NCBI taxonomy): Eukaryota > Viridiplantae > Streptophyta > Pinopsida > Cupressales > Cupressaceae > Sequoia > Sequoia sempervirens. The sequence goes on from VDFB02363312.1 coordinate 175,107, forward strand.
AAGTTCTCAATTGCATTTCCCTTGACTCTGTGACCTAGGTCTAAGGCACTAATCTAAGAAAATTTTCTAGTTATATAATTCATGATCATCAAATCTAAAAACAAGTTTCCTTTCAAGTAATATTTATTGTATAATATTATTTTCATAATCTCAGACATATAATTGTATTAAAATCCAAGAATTTAGCCCCTTTTGTTGTTTATCTATGAATCTTGGTCATAAAAAAGAGAGTACATCTATTTTAAAGCAACATCTAGTATTAGTTATATGAAATCATTGGTGAATTATAGTAGAATCATCCTCCCAGGTTTTGCAGAGCCTAAAGTCAATGGGAGAAACTATTAAATCCTTCTTTTGTTCATTGTCCAACACCTCATAATAATTAAGGATAAGAATTGTGTTGGGTGAAAATTATGTAATCAGCTTTTCGATAGATTACACAACTTGGACTTCAGCCACAACTATGTGAGATGTAAATCTCTCCTCTCGGAAAGGGGAGGTGCCCTTCTTACTGCTGACATAAGCGATAGTAAAACAAACAAGTAATTACAAAATGTACACAAAACTTACGAAGTGGGGGGTGTGTTACATTCATCCTTCTCTCTTTTTTCAGAGAAGATGTTTACAATGCTTCACTGTTGGAAGTTCACAATTCTTAACAACTTTAAACAATCAACTAGCAGTAATACCAATACCTCTATCTTGTCAAAGCAAAGTGTAGAGATACCAGAAGTAATTTAACAATAAACAAATAAAGTAAAAGGAAAGCTCACAAAGGTACAAAGTCGTTCTATAGCTTTTTCAATGGTGGATCTATGAAGAGTATATCATTTGTCACGTTAGAAGCACAAAGTCTTCTTAGACGAGCAATTCCTTGAGCAACATGAACAATTACAAGCACAAAGTCTTGTAGATCATTCAACCAAATTATCAAAGAGCATGAACAATTACAAGCACAAAGTCTTGTAGATCATTCAACCAAAGTATCCAAAACACAAATGCAAATCTGAATAATGGATGTAACACAAAGTTTACACGAATTACTTAGAGTCCTTCAGATTCCATCACCTAATCACCACCAAATGAGATCAATTCATAAAAGTATCGAATCCAACGCAAAGTTTGGTTTGCAATCCTCTTCTTTATTGATCAAATTTCATTCACAAAGCATGAACACAAAGTTTCACAATTCTGCTTCAAAAAGGGCAGCACTTCGTTGCAAAATACTAAAGGATCCCCTTTACAATGAAAATCCCTCACATTATATAGAAAGAGGGATGAGCAAAATTAGGAATCTAATTGAGGAAATAAAGGAAAGTTAGGTGAGTGATTTTAGGAGATCTCACCTAACTTTGACCAAAGCAAAGTGTAATTTTTCTTAATGAAATTACATCTCGAACTTGGTGCAATTACAATTTACAAAAAGACATATAAGATGTCAGGAACTATTTACAAGATGCATAAAGGGATGCACCAGAAATGACTAACACTGGAGATCGGGAAGCTTCTTCATGGTTTCTTGCTTTGGGCGCAGAGTCTTCATACTTCTTCTTGGTCTCCTGTATGAACGCATCATCTAGGCCAACTGTGTAATCTACAAGGGTGTGAGCTCTTGTGATCGACCTTCTGGAAAATGAATGGATTTTATTGCACCCATGAAGATGCGTCTTGAGATTATCGAGTGTCATCTGTATATCGCAAATGATATGTATTGAGGCTTTGGGAAAAACTATCATCCTCAACTTGCTGCATAATGACTTCTTTGTAGATCTGGGATAGTTCACTGGATCAGAGGATGTCACCTTTAGGATCACTTGATGAAATCTGGAGAGAAACTGCAAGGATGGTGAATCAATAGATGTTAGTAGAAAAAGTAGCATTGGGAAGTGTGAAGCGAGAAACGATGTTGAGCAAGCGTGAAACGAGCAACTAGGCACAAAAAATGATGTGGGAGTGAAGAAACGGGGTCCAGAATGGAAATAGAGCAAGTTTGAAGAGACTAAGATAAAAACTGCCAAAAGGGTAAAGGTGCTAAAATTCAGCACCATTGCACAAAAAATGACTAAGTCTAGAAAAAGTGCAAAGGTGCGAAAAATAATGCCATAGTAAAAAATTGGCTAAGTCTGGAAGAAAAGTGTAAAGGTGCTAAAATTCAGCACCATTGCACAAAAAATGACTAAGTCTGGAAAAAGTGCAAAGGTGCGAAAAATAATGCCACAGTCAAAAATTGGCTAAGTCTGGCAACAATGTGTAAGAGCACACTTTTTTAGTGCTTCTACATATTTTTGGAAAATCACTTTTTATGCAGGGTCGCTGATTTTTGGCACCACTACACTTTCAACACTTAGTCAAAAATTGGCTAAGTCTGGCAACAATGTGTAAGAGCGCACTTTTTTAGCGCTTCTACACATTTTTGGAAAATCACTTTTTATGCAGGGTCGCTGATTTTTGGTGCCACTGCACTTTCAACACTTAGCCAAAAATTTGGATGAGTTATAGCACACTTTTTTGGCACAACTGCATCTTTCACAATTTAACTAAGTATGATCAGTGAGACTTTGCGAAGGAGCTCATTTTGAAGGTCTTTGTGAGGCAAACATAGGGGGATGCTCAAACTAACTATTTGAGGCTTTGGAACGCATTTTGAGGTGGCTTTAAAATCACCTCATTTTGTGTGCTTGAACTTCACGAACCTTGGAAATAGACAAGTTTCGTAGGGGGGTTATCCGTGAATCGAGCGATGCTAGATTCCATGATAACAACAGGCTCCTGTTGGGGATCTTCCTTCAACTGTTCTTTGAAACAAATGAAGGGAGAATAACTCCATAATTTAAGTGCCTTTATCCATTGGGCTTGGAGTCAGGTGACAACGATGAAAAACAAATTTATGAAAACAAGACGCAAACTTATGCAAATGCACTTATTGAAAAGGCAAAAACCTACCTAATTAAAACTAGCCATCAATGAAATCTTCTCAAATGAAACCATTCACAGGTTCAAAAAAATAGTTGCCTTTCTTCAACAGCTTGCAAGGTCTTCCATGATCATTAGCAGCTACATGTAGATGAAGTTGAGGCATTGCTTCTGGAAAGAGATGAATAGGTTTAGCTACCTCTACAAATAAATTTTTAGCTGCATCCTCAAGTTTATCTTCACACTCAGGTGCAACTAAAACCTCTGTCTTCCCATCGGCCTCCAACCAAGCAAGATGTCTTTTGGGACATTCCCTTGATTGGTCAAAGATTGAATGCTTCTTACCAGTTGCTACTTGAACAACTGATTCATCAACCATGGTAACCTCATGCTGCTTGGAATGATCTCCTTCATGTGATTCAGATGAAGATATGACTGCACTACATACCTCAATATGATGTTCACCATCTTCAAACTTGGAAAAATCTGAATAATTTATAAGAAGGTCCTCATCATGCCTTGGGGAAGTTCTTTTATGCAACATGTGTTCAAATTCATGATCTCGAAACACATATGCATTCTTTTCAAACTGACTGAGACCTTTGTGCATGCCCATCTTTTGAGATCTCAAGGCAAGATCGTCTTCATTTACTTGAATTTCAGCAAAATGACTTTCATCGTCCTGCTTTTCATCAATGGCTTTTTGAGACTGCATAAACCAGAAATGGGAGTCGCCAGCTATGTATGCTTCCTTTTCCTAGAAGAGAATAGTGAGATCACTTGGATTGGAGTCAGGATGCTTCGATACTGCTTTTACTAATGGTACCTCAACAACAAGCCTCTTTGGAGGTGAAGATAACTTGTGTTGATTCCCAACGGAAAAATTATGAGCTAGCTGCCTTTTGAGGACAAGTAGCTCATTTACCAACCTTTGCACCATAGGATCCGTCCTTGTGATGGAAGAAAATAACTCCAAAGAAGGGGTTTCTTCGGATTCATTTGATTCAATTTTTATTTTCCCAGCAAGAATGAGATCATCTTCAATTTTTGTCGCCAAGGTCTGCACCATTGCAAGAGTAGCTGCGGGTGCTCTTCTCAATAGGAAACCAACCTCGGGCACTTGAGCATTTACAAAGAAACATTTCAAATTCTCAGTTGTAGGTTGAGCAACAGTTGGAATTCTTCGTGTCAAATTATTGAAGTGAGCAATAAACTTGCGCATGGGCATGTGAGATTCCTTCTTCAACTGGGTGAGTTGAGCCAACAAAGCATGAGCGTCTTCAAGAGGCTTGAATATTCCTTCAAACTTGGCTATGAGAGTTTCCCAGTTTGTGATGGTACTTGGCACCAAATGATAAAACCAATCTGTAGCAATGCCTTGGAGAGTCTCCACAAGCAGCCTTACAGATACATCTTCGTATTCAACACCATGAACTCCACAAGTGATGTAGAAAGCAGCAACGTGCTCGTCAGGATGTTGTCCATCACCCAAAAACTTGGGAAAGTTCTTCCGTGAGCCTTTAGGAAGAGCATGTAAGGGTAGAACTAGGCTCAACGGACCAAAAGCATTTCCCCAAGGACCTTGAGAATCCATTTGCATGTCCTTGGTGAAAGCTTGAAAAACTTACAAGAAAATAAATTACAATAGAAAAGGACACAGGTATACTTCAAATGAAAGCATGAGGCTTTAGAATGCGTATTGTATCCCCAGCGGAGTCACCAAAAAACTGTTGGGTGAAAATTATGTAATCAACTTTTGTATAGATTACACAACTAGGACTTCAGCCACAACTATGTGAGATGTAAATCTCTCCTCTCGGAAAGGGGAGGCACCCTTCTTACTGCTGATAGAAGCGATAGTAAAACAAAAAAGTAATTACAAAATGTACACAAAACTTACGAAGTGGGGGGGTGTGTTACATTCATCCTTCTCTCTTTTTTCATAGAAGATGTTTACAATGCTTCACTGTTGGAAGTTCACAATTCTTAACAACTTTAAACAATCAACTAGCAGTAATACCAATACCTCTATCTTGTCAAAGCAAAGCATAGAGATACCAGAAGTAATTAACGATAAACAAATAAAGTAAAAGGGAAAGCTCACGAAGGCACAAAGTCATTCCGTAGCTTTTTCAATGGTGGATCTGTGAAGAGTGTATCATTTGTCATGTTAGAAACACAAAGTCTTCTTAGATGCAACAATTCCTTGAATAGCATGAACAATTACAAGCACAAAGTCTTGTAGATCATCCAACCAAATTATCAGAGAACATGAACAATTACGAGCACAAAGTCTTGTAGATCATCCAACCAAATTATCAGAGAGCATGGACAATTACAAGCACAAAGTCTTGTAGATCATCCAACAATAGTATCCAAAGAACGTGAATAATTACAAGCGCAAAGTCTTGTAGATTATTCAACTGAAAGATAAACAAAAACACAAATGCAAATCTAAATAATAGATGCAACACAAAGTTTACATAAATTACTTAGAGTCCTTCAGATTCCATCACCTAATCACCACCAAAAAAAATCAATTTGTAAGATTATCGAATCCAACACAAAGTCTGGTTTGCAATCCTCTTCTTTATTGATCAAATTTCATTCACAAAGTATGAATGCAAAGTTTCACAATTCTGCTTCAAAAAGGGCAGCACTTCGTTGCAAAATACTAAAGGATCCCCTTTACAATGGAAATCCCTCACATTATATAGAAAGAGGGATGAGCAAAATTAGGAATCTAATTGAGGAAATCAAGGAAAGTTAGGTGAGCAATTTTAGGAGATCTCACCTAACTTTGACCAAAGTCAAAGTGTAATTTTTCTTAATGTAATTACATCTCGAACTTGGTGCAATTACAATTTACAAAAAGACATATAAGATGTCAGGAAATATTTACAAGATGCATAATGGGATGCATCGAAAAGATCTAACTCTGGAGATCAGGAATCCTCATGGTTCCTTGCTTGGGCGCGGAGTCTTCATACTTCTTCCTGGTCTCCTGCATGAAATTTTTATTTGGAAGAACCAAGATCAAAGGACATCACCTTCGGGATCACTTGACGAGATCTGGAGAGAAACTGCAAGGATGGTGAATCAACAGGCGTTAGCAGAAAAAGTAGCATTGGGAAGCGTGAAGAGAGCAACAATGTTGAGAAAGCATGAAACGAGGGATGATGCACCGAAAATGATGCACGAAGTGGAAAAAACAAGGTTTGGAGCAAAACTGGGAAAAATGGAAGTGTTTTAAGAAAAAAACTGGGAAAAGTGTAAGGGCGCTGAAAATCAGCGCCCTTGCATTTTGAAGGAAGCCGACTTTGGTGTAGTGGCGCTAATTTTCAGCGCCTCTGCACTTTGGGGTGTTAGATTTTGAGATGTCAGGGAAAAATGTAAGGGCGCTGAAAATCAGTGCCCTTGCACTTTGAGGAAATTCACCTTGGTGCAATGGCGCTGATTTTTAGCGCCCTTGCACTTGGAAAGAGTTGGTTTGAAAACATGTTAGGGTGCTGAAAATCAGTGCCCTGACACTTAGCTCATGAATGCACGAGTTTGTGAGTGTGATGGCATAGTCAAAGAAACAAAAGGAAAGGAAGAAACGATGGAAGGGAGAGATTTACCTGAGAAAAAACAAAACCCTAGGTCAATGCAACAAGAGACCACAAAAAGAAACAAGTTTCTGAAAGTAGCTTGGTCGCCCGACACATTGGAAGTGAAAGAGAGGAGTTTAGAATGAAATGGAGGAATGAAGCAAAAGTCAATTAAAATCACTTAAAAGTGATTTGAGAGTGTCATAAATGAACAAAAGTTGTGCAACTAATCAAGGCATAAAAAGTGGCACAAAACTGGAAAAAGTGCAAAGCACTGAAAAAACACCTTAGTCAAAAATTGGCTAAGTCTAGAAGAAAAGTGTAAGAGCACACTTTTTTAGCGCTTTTGCACATTTTTGAAATATCACTTTTGTGCAGGGGCACTGATTTTTGGCGCCCTTGCACTTTCAACACTTAGCCAATTTTTGGTTGTGAGCAGGAGCACACTTTTTGGGTGCAACTGCATATTTCACAATTTAACTAAGTATGAAGAGTGAGACTTCACGAAGGAGCTCATTTCGAAGGTCTTCACGAGGCGAACATAGGGGGATGTTCAAAACAAATATTTGAAACTTGGAATGCATTTTGAGGTGTCATGAAAATCACCTTGTTTTGCACGCTTGAACTTCACGAACCTAGGAAATGGACAAGTTTCATAGGGGGGTTATCCGTGAATCAAGCGTTGCTAGATTCCATGATAACAAATTGGCTATTCATTTAGATTTTTCTAGGAACCAATTGGATATTATAGCACAAAAACAAACCAACAAGATGAAAAAATAATGTGAAACATGTGATGATTATTGTTTTAATTTTTTTATATTTTTTATATTATGAATAGAGTAGTCAAAAAAATTACATCCATGGTTGCTTCACAAACAACATCATAGACTAACCCCCCTAATCTAGCAAATTTGTCCCCCACTACCTGTCATTACATACAAAAATGCTTTTTAAAGCTGTTGTACATTGGTTCGCTGGGCATCATGCACCTCAAGTCTGCACAAAATGAATAATCTGCATATTATAGACACTAATATACTTATTTTTGAAATGTGATTTTCTATTTGTGAACCCTGTACCGTACTCTTGACATACGTTATCTTTAACAACTAGTACAAATTGAATATTTTGTGCATTATAGACAACTAATATAACCTATTTGTGAAATGCAATTTGTAGACTGTGAGCCCTATACATAAGACAATATTTCTATTTACATGTTTCTACTTCCACTACCTGAATCGAGTTCACCCCATCCAGCTAGAGGCTCTGCAACCATCATTTTGTCCCTAGAAAATACTTCTTCAGTCTCCATATTCTCATTAGCATGTAACCTCAAAGCTCTGATTTGGTGCTGCTCCTCATTACCTTTGGTTTTCTCAATAAATTTCTTCTGGAAGTTTCCTAGCACTGTTAAGAATGTGGCCAAACTATGTTGTCCCAATTTCTAGTTGTGTCCAAACTTGATCTCATTTTGTGTGACCAACACCACCTCGTTTTGTAGGAGCCTGAGGAACTTGGACAACCTGTGAGGAAATATCAAATATTGTGAGTCTCTTTGCAGACTTAGTAAGGTGACTCCTCTAACCATTGAACCTTTCACTATTTCTTTCCTTCCACAAATGCTAGAGAACCTCATTAGATAGGTAGTGCCAAAATAAATTTAGTTCCTTTCCAAACTTTTTGTCATTACATAATAAAACTTCTTTCCAATTTATCTTTCCATTGGTTTTCCAAATTAGCATGCCATTACACATAAGTTTCCAAATTTCATTTGCATACAAGCAGTCAAAAATATATGTTCAATAGTTACTAGGAGCCTGCAAATATTGTAGATATCAATATCAACATGTTTCCATTTAACAAGAACTCTTTGTAGTAGTATCAACCATCTTAGATAGCATTTTTTGGGGTCTAGTATAGAGGACCAATTGGAGGTGAAGATATCATGCCAATTCTTACTATTTAGATTTATTTTCCAAGCTCTATTTAGATGCTCAAATAAGTACTCACTATGGATTAGGTCTTTGTAAATGTTCTTCACCTGGAGGGATTTTAGTGGAAGGCTGCCTTTCCAGCAGAGGTGCTCTAAAGGATTCTCACCTGGAATGTTTGGATTGAAAGGGGGAGCAAGGTCCCAGGCCTATCTCAATACTATATAGGTTCTTAAGCTAGATAGGGGAAGCTTGAACTCCTTCTGCAAATCCTCCCATTCTTTCATCTTGTCATTTTTCAAGACCTTGTTAACATTTCTAACCCCTGTAGTTTCCCACTTCTTGGTCGAGCACCCTTGGAGCAAAGCTAGTGGCTTTCCATTGTGCTCCAAGTTCCACCAAATGGAGCAGTTAGGGTGTGGTGCATTACCATTGTGGATAGTGAATAGGGGGATAAAGACATATTTCTTAACAATTTCCCAACCCTTCCAAATACTCCTAAACACCAATGAGCCAGTAGGGATTATTGGGTGCTTTAATAGAAGCAAATCATTGAAGGGTAATTGCTTCCAAGACTTTGCATGTTCAGGAGTAGCCAATTGAATATTGTTTTGGACTAGCACTTTTTATGGCTTATTACCCTCTATTGATTTGAAGATCCATTTGTTGGCTAGGGCCACACCTTGTTTCTCTAGATCCTTTAGCCCAATCCCCCCTTGATCCCTGCCCATGCATCACCAGTCCCATCTGACTAAGTGATTCTTCTTCTTTCCTTTCCCATTAGACTAGATGAAGCCTCTAATATTATTTTGTATTTCTTTCAACTAGTAGCTATTGAAAAACCAAACAAATGAAAAATAGGTAGAGTAGGATGAGAGGATCTTTTGGAAAACCTAAAATCTTCTTGCTAGTGAAAGGTACTATCTATTCCATTTGTCTATCTTCTTGTCTATTTTTCCTTGATCCAAAGCCACGTGTCCTTTAGGCATGGGCTAACTGCAAATGGGATACCAAGGTATCTCACTTGTTTATTTGGCCCCCCCACTAAAACTCGAACCTTTGAAGCCAATCTGGGGGCTTTTCTGACCACCTTAGCATTAAAGATTTTGTGCTAGATATCCTTGCCCCAAAGGCTTGGAAATACAGGTTAAGATTGCACAACAGGTTTTCTATATTCTTTTCTTCTAGTTCAACAAAAATTGTTGTATCATTAGCAAATTGGATGTTTAATAGTTCATTTTTTTCTGGGAGGCACAACCCTCTCACTCTTGGAGTTGACATTGTGTCTCTAAGCAAAAAATATAGTGCATAAAAGGCGATAATACAAAAAAAATAAATGAAATAAATTTTATCTTTAAATTACAAGAAGCTCAGTGAAATATAAGCAAATCTAAAACTAGCCTTAGAATTTTTTTAAAAAAATCTATCAAATAATGTCTATAAATATCTGTAATAGACAATAATATGAAGAATTAAAAACAAAATTTCACCATCAATGACTATTACCATCTAGCTCCATCCATAGTGAGACCCTTTTTCTATCCCATAACATTCATTTTCTCTCCAAAATTGATTAGAATGCAAGCTAAGCATCACTGAAAAGGAAAAATTAAAAAAAGAGGCACCCCATTTTACAAAAAGGAAATTCTAGATTATATATTTTCTCTTCCACATCACACCTAATGTTAACCAACACTAATGTAAAAGGAAGAAGTTTTTGCTCTGAAATTCCAACATGGTCAAACCAACTCAACCTAATACCTAATATATTTAGGTATATATAATATTAATATATCTATTAAAAAGATCCATAGGGAGACATCTAGTATTTGCATGCCTTCCACGTTTGACTCGGTAGTATACTCCACATTTATTTCCTTGTTCTCATCGTCATGCACTATTTTGTTTGGAAGGTTGTAGAAATTTTACAATCTAGTTTTTCTTCATTGTGAATAGATTGAAGTAATTATTGTAGGAGACTATTCTAGGGCATGAAAACAAAGTTTAAATTGCAACCAATATTTTTTGTTTAAGAGGCTGCAAAAATATTGTGTCAAGCTCAAGATTCTAGTAAGTCTAAAACCTTAATATTTTAAAAGCTACTTTTTGTTTACTATGAATAGATTGAAGCAATAGTTGTAGGGAGTTTGGTTTTGGTTCATCTCATTTATCAATGGGCTTATTGAGTCACAGATTGATGAAAGGCCTTTAACAAGCAAGAATGTGTTGAATTGTACATGCACTCCAAAATATAGAAAGCCCAAACTAAAGGGCCCCATGTCTCAGCTATTTACCGATACAAATCATTAAAAGATATAATAATTTCATATGATCTTCATCTAATTATGTGGATGTGTAGCATCGTAAATTGTCACACTTTACAATTTCACATTATATTTTTCTCTCCTTTAAGTAATTGGTCCTAATTGAACACTTAATTTCCTAAATTATGCATTCCATGGCCCATTTTTCATTTTTCGATAAATTGCAAGCACAAAAAAATGCATTCATTTAATACTTTTCCCCTGACTCATTAATTTCTAAAAAATAGGTCTAGGACACTAGCCCCTAAGGTACTTATGTCCCCCTATTTTGGCTCCAAATTCAAATATATCAATGTTTGCATTTTATTATTTGTAATTAAAATATTCACAATCGGTTGTCGGGATTTAATTTTTGGGAAATTAGAATAATTGTATATAAATACCTATTTATTGCATCATTTGAAAACTAACAAGGAATATCTAGCATTATGGAGCAAAAATTATTATCAATAGCATTATCAAGCAAGTCAAGAGAAAAGTTTCAAAGATTTATTGCAACAATTCAAGATCCAAGCATCATGTCAAAGTGTATGTGAGCTTATTCATGTTTATGTTATTATATTATTTATGAAGACTAACCCTTGTAGGTCTCCAAGGAATTCAAGTCTACAAGATCCAAGCCTTAAGGAGACTTGTGTATGATTTTAGTCCTTCAAGGAAGCCATTCAAGGGTGATGAGTTGCAACACTTTGTTGATTCATCATCCCTTTTTATTATTTATCCATTTATCATTGACATTACCATTGTGGAAGTGGAAACACTAACATGGGTTTGACTAAGGCAAGCCCCTAAATGACACAACCTTTCTTCTCTCTTTGAATGTGCAACTTTCAAGTTCAAAGAAGATTGGGAGAATTTTGAAGATCAATTATTCATTGTTGCAATCAAAACCCTACATATTGACAACTCACAAAAACTTAGTTACAAAATTATTTGATAGTGCAACAAGCGGGAAAAAAAAGCTTTGATTTGGCACAAGAGGACTGCAAAAAAAAAATGAAATTGGTCAAGGACAGTGGCACCCCTAGAGGAAACATCCTCCAAAACCAAGCATAAATTTATACCATAGGTGCACAATGTCTTGCTCAGTCCATTTCTAAAGTCTGAATTTCTTTGTGATGTCTCAAATTGGTTGTTTTTGTATCAGAATAGTAACTTGCATCATTAGGTCAATTGAACCATTGTATTCTATCATTAAGTTCAATTCAGATTTGGTCAAGGGCAGGTGGGCTCACCTTTTAAGTTGTAAGTCAGCCCTATACCTTTTCCAAATTCATCAAACCCCTGCTATCTTAATTATAAAAGAAATGCCCCATGTGAAAAAGTTCCAAGTTCTAGAAGTAAAATCCTAGGGCTTGTACCTTTTTCTATATTTAATTTTGGTGAACCTAATGCATTAGCATCATAAACCTTCTAAATTTTTGAGATATATCATCCCAGCTCTAGGTTTTTCATTGCATTACTTTGCATTATTTAGTTAGACATTCATTTTTTGTATCATAAAAAGCATAAAAGTTTTAAAATTTGGCATATCATATTACATTATAGGTTACAATAGGGTTTATTTAAGTCATTTTAACTCAGATCTACATCTCAATTACATTCACAAATCTACATTAATTCATTTAAAATTTGAAAACAAATTTCAAATTGTCATTGCATGCATTTAGGTATCTTGCATATAGCTATATAGTGAAAAAATGCATTGTTTTATTTAAAAAATCATATCAACATCATCAATTTCAAAATTTTGCATATTAGAATTAGTTATTTATTACATTGTTGATATGGAAATTTCATTCACAATTCTCATTTATTGTTCAAGCATTTTCAACATTGTTGCACACTTACATTTTGAGTTACATTATAATAAATTGAGAAAATTTTGGAAAAATATTCACTATCAAACCTATTTGAACATAGACACATAAAACTTAAATAGTATTATAGACAGTCCAACTTTAAAATTTTCAAAACGTTGTCTAGGACATAGGTGCCCTAAGCCCCCTAGTCCTACCTGTTATGGCTCATATTTATGTTAGACTTTTGTCTCTGTGTTCTCTGCCTATTTTTGCTTTCTGATTTCCACTTCTAAGTGTTTTATTATAAATCTTTGGCAATTTAGTATTCATAGTGGGTAAAATTAGTGTTTTGAAACTCACATGAGCTTCACGATCTGGTGTCCTATTGCCAATACTTCAATGAGATGTAGTTGTAGACTTATAACATCCCGTGTTGTTGTTATATCCACTGTGGATCCTGAGTCCTCCAACTTTTCACTCAAGATATTGCCAATATCATGCCCATTTTGGATTCAATCCCTAATCCTACCATACCAATGACAATTCCATAAACAAGTACCTTTATGGATGTTGAGACTATTGTTGCACATTTTCTCAAAGACAAACTAAAACAATTAGAAAAAGACTTAGAAGGATTGCAAGAATATTTAAGCACTGAATCATTAATGGAACAAGCAATGCCTATAGTGGACAACTTAAGGAAATTGATCAATGATGCCTAAGGTTTCTAAAGGTTTTGTGTAGTCTAGCTCACATAGTTGATACCAACATCCCTATAATGGCTAGTTACATTGAAACTTTGGGATACACTCAAAGCCAAGTCTCCCTCCCCATAACTATTACCTCTTGTGATATAAGGGGGATCCACTGCACACAAGTCTCTCTTTTCTTGAGAGATCACCAGGGAACGAACTTCCCTCATACACGTCAAGATATTGAATTTTATTAAGCAATAAGAAACTAGAGTTCAGTGATGCTTCAGGAAAATCCATTGGAGACCCCAAAAGAGCAAAACCAGGAGATTTTTGTCCCAGAAGGGGGAGCTCTCGGCCAAAAGACGTTAGTGTAGATCTTGGATGCCAATGCGGCGTGCTATAGTCTAAAGGACGTGTTGGCATCCTGAGCAACAAAGAACACAATCACTCCAAATGGACAGAACAAGCCTTGCTTCTAAGCTCGGGGGTAAACCATATTAAACTATGTCACTAATTAGGAAGTTAGAAACTAAAATAAATACAAGGATGCTTGGAGAAAGCTTACCTTCCTTTGAATGTCCAAATCTTCACTCCAAGCCCCTTTACGTGAACTACACAAAAGAACAAGAGGAAAGTTGTTGGGTGGTTGTATAGGGGCCTGCCTCAGTCAGATCCTGCTTTGGTAATCCCACCTCCACAGACAACCAAGATTGAAAAGAGTGCTAAAGATGTAAACAAAGTGTATGGTGAAAGCAATACCTACTCAGGAGTAGAACCCACACCATGAGAAGTGCGTGGTGAAAGTAATACCCGCTTAGGAGTAGAACCCACACTAGCATAAGATAGTAAATGAGCAAATGTGAAAGGAAAGTGAGTGAAAGAGAGAGATCATTACCCATGGGCCTAGACCCTCTTCGGAGCACACAGACACACCGTTGAGTGCTTGCTTGAGAGTTGTTGCAGCTATTAGGAGAACCTTAGTTTGACATGGCTTCGCTTGTGAGAGAATTGCTATCAAAAGTGAAGAGATCTCAATGTTGGAGAAAAATAGTAAGAGAGCTTGAGTGATGTCTTCCAATCCCCAAATGAGAGACAAAAAGGGATTTTTAATGCTTGCAAGGGTGGCAAAGAGCTGTTACTTTTAGAATGTAACTGCCAGGACACGTGTCTCATGAGTTAGCCTTCCAAATTCCATGTTTTGAACTCGGGAAACTGACAGGACGATAGCACGCCGCACATTCATCCAAAGCCAATATTCTTAAGAAATGTGTCACCAGGCTTCTATCTCTCAACCACTTGTCCACATGGAGCTAGAATCACAAAATTCTGACCCATGGGATTTTGTCACTAATATCTCAAGGTGTCATAAATGCTAGGAAAAGATGCCAAAATGTGGAATTGCCCCTGGGTGCAATTTGAAGACATTACATTTTTCCCCCCACTTTAGTGGGCTCGATTTTGAAAAAAAATCAGCTTCACTAAAGTAGGAAAGAAAAATTTTATCCAAAATTTTAATTTTTACAGATTTGAGTGCCAACAGAGAGAGACCATAGTGGCCACCGAAGTCAAGCTAGTAGGTACTGAAGGTGCCCCTAGCATCCGAACTCAACAAATAGTGTCAGAATGGCTGTGAAAATTTGTTCAAAGCGTTAACCTGCAAAACTCAAATTTTGGGTCAGGTTCAAAAAATCAAAAGAAAGCTACTGCAGAGAGAGGAATGATCAAGAAAAAGGTCATTGATTTAGAAGAAAAATATGATCAAGAGATGACCTTATGCCCCCTCTTGAGTTTTTCCCCAGCTTGATGGGGAAAATTCATGAGAAACCGAGGAGCCACAAACACTAGGAAAAATGGGCCCTGGGGGGCCTACATATACCTAGGTGGGTAGATGACGATAGGTACTTGAGGAACTTGTAGCGAGATAATTTTTTGATTAGGTGTAGGGATTGTGTTATTGTACCCTACTACTGGAGTTGGGTCATGCAACGACATGGTTGACCACATACTATAGTAGCAGACGTGCCCACCTACACCAGGGCCCATAGGAGTGCGGCAAGGGTTGGGGGATGCCCTCGCCCTACTATTAAAAATATCATCCCCTCAGATGATGATGAGCCTGACCATGATCTGTCAACCATATAGATGGTAGATAATGTTGGGGTAGCAAAAAACTTCACGTGGTGGTGGGAGCGACATCGTCCTACTCCTGTGTTCGGCGAGGGTGCTCTGAGAGGGGACCCTGGTCCACAGGAGGACTTACCAGCCCCGCCACCGTAGGACAGGAGGAGAGGTCGGCAGCAGGCCAGGGAGGGGGAGGAGGCACTCAGGAGGAGGAGTATGAGGCACCATTGAGGCTGATTTGGTGGAGGAGGTTGGATCATCCACTAGCTACCCTTGTCTCTCTTCAACACCACCATCTTCTACTGCAGTTGTGGTGCTAGCAGCACCAAGAGCGACTACTGAGGCTGACAGCGTAGGTCCTAGCATCGATCCTCACCCTAACTCAACATGGCAGCCAGGGGACCCAGGTATATGAGATATATTGTTTATGTTGTATTTTTAGTTTTTTGCTTATGATGTATGCATATACTTGCCATGTGATATTGATACCTCTTTTTTCTTTGTGATTGCAAAGGACACATAGGGATGGGTTGGGCTCATAGCTCAGTGTATTTCAGAGGTTTCCCCTACTATGTTGATCTAGGGATCAGTTCTTGAGGCTTACCGACTAGTATCTATGGGATGTCATGCCCCTAGTTTCGAGCTAGTTGCATGTCTGAGGACCGCTTATGATGAGCAGGGTGTAGAGATTGTCCAGCTTACTGCAAAGCTAGCGACCGTGCGAGGGCAGCATGACTAGATGTTGGGGGAGTTGCGAATGGCGCTCGCCAAGTGAGATGCAGCAGTGAGGAGGGCTGATGTCGCTGAGCAGGCACATGATGCCCTTCAGAGTTGTCTCAATGACCTTGCTGGGCAGTCGACAACTATGAGCCCAATAGAGGTTCAGTGATTGTGGGACCGGTTGAGGCAGGCAGAGCTGGATATATCCTCCTTACGGGGGGAGATCAGAGGGATGTAGGAAACTTTATCCACATCACGCTCCCATTGTTCACACTCCATGAACACCATTTAGCCCCTCCCTAGGGTTGCAGAGTATCCACCAAAGCTAGAGGGCTGTGGGAGCCATGCACCGCAGTGATCAGAGGCTCATCATCATTAGTTTTTTATATCATTTTTTTAGCGAGATACATATACATACATACATACTTGTAGATCTTTTGTGTAGACACATATTCAAAAACCACTTATTTTTTATAGCAATGGCTCAATACATGTATATGGCATTGGATACATACATTGCGTATATATATATGAATACATCAATTATGAGCTCATGGCATTGTTTCATTTGGATGTATATGTTCTTTATTTCCTATGCATGTTCATATTATAGATGTTATATGCTTGTATGGATGTACACTTTCATTAGATGCTAATCATGATTTAATAAGCACACATGGTTGTATGTTAATTGAATACAATAATGATCTAATGGTTTTAATAGACGTAATGTGATGCATGGTCACACACACACACACACGGTCATTCACAACACAAAAATTTCCTTAATGTGTTAATTAATATTGTCAATTGTTGTAGTGCTACTACCCTTTTGTAGAGAGAACACCACATAGACGACACATAGAGCATTACATGTAGTATTGTTGGAGATGCATCACATTACCCGTAAAGATGAAATTTCCAACTCCAAAGGCATAATAACTTCGACATCATACACGAGGTTGTAAGGCATTGTTCTTGTAGCCATGTGAACACTCGTGCGGTAGGCCCACAAAGTGTATGTCAGTTGAATATGCCAGTCTTTACCATGCTTATTAACCCTCTTGTAGAGAATAAGCTTAAGAGTTTTGTTAGACGCTTCTACCTGACCATTAGATTATGGATAGTACGGTGTGGAAAACCTATGCTGAATATGGAATTTCTCTAGGAACTTCACTTCCTTGTTCTTAAAAGGCATACAATTGTCAAAAACAAGTGTAGCAGGCAAACCAAATTGAGAAATGATGTTATGCATGAGGAAACTAAAGATAGCTTTAGTGTTCATGGATAAGAGTGGAATGGCTTAGACCCATTTCGTGAAGTAATTTGTAGCAGTGATAATGAAGATATGTCCCTTGGAGGAAGGGAGTGATATTTTACCAATGATATCCAACCCCCATTTTGTGAACGACCAAGAGGAAGTTTGGTTTTGTAATTCTTGGGTAGGTGCATGAATAAGACAACTATGTTGCTGACATTGAGGGAACTTCTTAACAAAGTCAAAGGAATCTTGTTCCATTGTTTACCAATAGTACCCCATGTGTATCAATATTCTTGCCAAGTATCTACCACCAAAGTGTCCACCCCTGGAGCTTGTATGGGCTTCCTTAAGGGCAAGGGGTATTTCTGTTTTAGTGAGACACCTGAGAAGCAAGCCATTATAAAATTTTCTATAAAGGATATCAGACAAAATAACATAACAAATTGAAAGATTTCTTATACGAGTGCGGTTGTTCTTTGTCGCATCATCGGGAAAGTTTCCAGTTTTCAGGTAGTTATAGATATTAGAAAACCATTCTCCAAAGTCCACATGGGAACATACAAGGGACTTAGCCTCAGGTTGATCAGGGATTGCAAGGGTCCATAGAACCTAGACCGCGAAGTGGTATTCTTTTCTATCTTCTTCTAAAGGTACCAAGGAAGCGGCGCTTGCCATGGCATCGACATGTCTATTTTCTCTCCTAGGCACACTATCTATTGTGAAAGAAGAGAATCATTTAAGCAAGGTCAAGGCGAGATCTCGATATCGAGACAACCTACTTTTCTTAGCTTGATAGGTTCCTGTTATCTGGTTCACTATAAGTTCAGAATCACCTAGAATGTGAAGATGTTTGGTTTTTAGCACAATAGTGGCACACAAGCCAACAATAAGGGCTTCATACTCAACGATGTTATTGGTACAAGGAAATCTAGTTGAAAGGATAGAGAGACCAATTTACCTTAAGGGGATATTAGAATCACACTAGCTCTAGAACCAGTTTGACACCTCAATACATTGAAATACATTTTCCACTCAAGGTCATGATTAATTGTAAAGATATTTTCATTAGGAAACAAATCTAATCCTAGAAATAAGTGAGATGAGGGAGTGTCTGCCAATTGATCTGCAACCGCTTGACCCTTTATCAATTTTTGAGCAAAAAACTTTATGTCGAACTTAGAAAGCAACATAACCCATTTCGCTAATCTCCCAGCCAGGTTAGTGCTAGAGAACAAATGCTTCAAAAGATTCATTTTCACTATGACATGCATTTCAACATGGAGGAGATAGTGCCTCAACTTCTGCGTAGTGAAGATGAGGGCAAGGCATTGCTTCTCCAAAGAGGAATATTGAGTTTCATAGTCAACTAGAACGTGACTGATGTATTAGACCGCTCTTTCCCTTCTAATGTCATCATATTAAGCTAAAAAAGTTACCAAAGTGTATGGTGACGTGACAAGGTAAAGTAGAAAGGGTATGTCTTGCATAGCCAACATCAATATGGGAGGATTGGCCAAATAGGATTTGATTGATTCAAAATATTTTTGACACTATTCATCCCATATGAAGCGAACATCCTTTTTTAATAAACAAGTGAAAGGAAGGGTACGATCAGCCAACTGAGACATAAATCTTTGAATTTCCCGAATCTTCCCCCATAGAATTTGCAACTTAGTGATGTTCCTTGGTGGAGGCATGTTGATGATAGCATCAATATTATTAGTATCGACTTAGATCCCACGATGAGAAACTATAAACCCCAAAATCTTGTCAGCGTCAATGCTGAAGACACACTTATGGGGATTTAGTCTCATCTTATAGAGTCAAAGTCTCTCAAAAATAAGATGAAGGTTCTTTACATGGTCTTGATGAGTTATCAACTTTGCTAATATGTCATCAACGTAATCTTCTAAGATTTTGTGGATGAAATCATGAAATATTAGGGTCATCGCCCATTGGTAAGTAGCTCCCACGTTCTTTAATCCAAAGGGCATGACCACATAACAGAAAGTACCCCATGGGGTAGTGAAGGTTGTCTTGTATTGATCATCTGGGTTAATACAGATTTGATTGTATCTTGAGAAGTCGTCCATGAAAGATAGTAATGCATGGCCTGCAGTTGAGTCAACAATCATATCTGTATTAGGCAATGAAAAATCATCTTTAAGAGAAGCCTTATTAAGGTCATGAAAGTCAATACATATGTGAATACGTCCATCAGGTTTATTAACGACAACTATATTCAAAATCCAAGGGAAATAGTCGATAGGATAGATAAAGCCCACTTTAAATAGTTTCTCGATCTTGGTCTTGACCATTAATGCTACCCTAGGATTGATCTTTCAGATTTTTTGTTTAACCGGCTTGGCATTGGGACATTGGACAATATTGTGAGCCACTATGGACTCATTAATATCGAGCATGTCCTCATATGTCCAAGTGAAGATGTCAGGATGGGAATGCAAGAGATCAAAGTGCTCATTTGCTTCTTTTGAAGAGAGACACTTTCCAATCTTGATCATTTTTTCTGAGGATTTAAGATCTGTAAAAACCTTCACAGTATCTCCTTTGAGAAGGGGGTTGCGGTCTTCAGGATGAGATAGTGTGACATCCTCACTGACGTTAGATAGAGGGTTCTCCTTGTTGATACTCAAAATAGATTAGCCAAAATACACTTGACTATGCAAACGATATGGGAACCATTTTTTTTTATGATAAGGAGGCAATGGGGAATAAGCACCTAGAAATTCCTCTAGTGCTTCATCTGAAGAGAAGACATCGAGAGGGACTTTCTCAGCCTACTCCCCTTCTTTTATTAACTCAGGGTGAACTGGGCTTAGCGGCTCGATTGATATCATACTAACACTCCACCAAGGCTTTTATTTAGACTGTTCAACAGAGCACCCCAGACCCAAATAGTGCTATCATAGCTTGAACTGGACGGGGACCTAAATTCCTTGCTCAATATGCCCTAGGCCCTTCTGCCCATAGCCATACCGAGAAGGGAGCTCATATCTAAACCCATAACGAGTTTGCAAAACCTGAGGAGGTGGTGGATCCACGTAGAGCGTTTCATTCCACCAATGGATGTCAAATGTTTCTATGGGGGTACTCCTGCCTCCTTATCGAGCTGACAAGCATTAATTTCCATTGTAAGGGGAGGATTATCTTCCTTGGCGCAGGAAGGAGTGATCTCCTTAATAGGATCACACTTCTCCTCCTTTGCGAAAGTATCATCTACCTTAGTTTCAGGGGTACCTGGAAAGTCTATACAAGAGGGGTTCACCTTGTATTCTACAATGAAGAATTCAGAGAAATTCAAGGAGCCCCAATCATCTCCAAGGAAAGTGTTCATTTGAGAAGCAGAATAGGGAGACTTAGGGTCTTCTACTTTAGGTGGTTCTTCATTTCCAATACTCACTCTGGGAACTATTTCCATAGAGGGTATCGATGAAGAACATTCCATAGCATCAGTAGTCAAAGATGGAATACAATTCTTGAGAGTAGATACAACTGAAGCACAACTAGCAGTGGCAAGTTCACAAGGTGAATGCCCTCTGGGTCTGTTTTAACTGTAACCACTCAATTATTTGAAATGAACTTCAAATAATGATGTAACGTAGAAGTCACTGCACCCATGGCATGGATCCAAGGTCTCCCTAAAAGAAGGTTATATGGTAAGGGGTTAGGCATCACATAAACTAACGTGGGTAAGGTAACGGGGCCCAACTGCAAAGGTAGTATTATCGTACCTAGAGCTTGGCAACCAGCGTTATCGAATCCACGAATGTACAAGGAGGAAGTTGCTAAAGAAGAATCAATCTTAATATTAGGTAATAGGTCTGTACCACAAACATTGAGAGCTAATCTGGTGTCAATAAGGGTGCACCTAATATTGATGTTGTTAACATTGACTATAATCATCAAGGGTTTGCTTTCTTTTGCACATCCGAAGGTAGAAGTTCTTGTGGGTGGAACGTGATATTCGGTGAATCTGCACGAATATGAGCCAACAACGCATCAACATCTGTAGGCCTAGTGGAGGCAGGAAAGAGAATCTTTTGTAAGGCTTCCTGGAGCATCTCTTGATAAACCAGAGCAGTATGAAGCAACTCCCAAAGCAAGATCTTAGCCAGAGTAACAGGAAGTTGCTCGACAAGATCATAATCGCCTAGTGCTTTGATCGTAGGTTTAGGTATTGAAAGAAGGCTTGGTTGAGAAGGTGGTAAGGAAGTAGGCACAAAGGATTGTTGATTTAGATTTTTTTTACTACTCCTTGTAGGATATGTGTGTCCGATAGTGTTGTAGGATGTAGAATCTGCAGCTTTCACGAACCTTGAGTATAAGTCCTGTGAATTTCTACGACACGAAATTCCATAGATAGAAGAGTCATTTGGGGTCACGTAAATGATGGGTTTCTCAGGGCTTGGAGGAGTCGCAAAGACCACCACCACATTTATTGATCCCTCAGCTTGTTGAGAGGAGGCTTTTCAAGAGATTTTCAGATAGGGGAGAGCACTTCTAAGAAATCATCTAGAGTGTCTTCCAACATATCGAAATATTCCTCAGGAAAGTCATGAACGTGCAACATCATGAAGAAAGATTTGACGTTCACATCAGGTTCACCAAAATGTGATATAAGGGGGATCCGTAGCACACGAGTCTCTCTTTTCTCGAGAGATCACCAGGGAATGAAATACCCTCTACACCTCAGGATATTGAATTTTATTAAGCAATAAGAAACTAGAGTTTGATGATGTTTCGGGAAAATCCACCAGAGACCTTGAAAGAGAAAAACTAGGAGATTTGTGTTCCAAAAGGGGGAGCTCTCATCCAGAAGACATCAACACAGATCCTAGATGCCAGCATGACGTGGTGTAGTCTAAAGGACACGCTGGCATCTTGAGCAACATAGAACTCAGTCACTTCAAATAGATAGAATAATCCTTGCTTCTAAGCTCAAGGGTAAATCGTATTAAACTATGTGACTAATCAAGAAATTAGAAACTGGAATAAATACAAAGATGCTTGGAGAAATCTTACCTTCCTTTGAACATTTGAATCTTCACTCCAAGCCCCTTTACGTGACCTACACATAGAAGAACAAGAGGAAAGTTGTTGGGTGGTTGTATAGGGGCCAACCTCAGTCAGACCCCACTTTGGTGCTCCCACCTCCACGGACAACCAATTTTGAAAAGAGTGCTAAAGATGTAAACAAAGTGTGTGGTGAATGCAATACCTGCTTAGGAGTAGAACTTGGACCACGAGAAGCACGTGGTGAAAGCAATACCCACTTAGGAGTAGAACCCGCACCACAAGATAGTAAATGATCAAATGTGAAAGGAAAGTGAGAGAAAGAGAGAGAGAGTTACCCACAGGCCTAGACCCTCTCCGGAGCACATACACGCACTGTTGAGTGCTTGCTTGAGAGATGCTACTACTACTGGGAGGAGCTCAGTTCGACATGGCTTCGCTGATGAGAGCACTACTATCAAAAGTGAAGAGATCTCAATGTTGGAGCAAAATAGTAAGAGAGCTTGAGTGATGTCTTCCAACCCCCAAATGAGATCCAAAAAGGGGGTTTTAATGCTTGCAAGGGCGGCTAAGAGTCATTACTTTCAGAATATAACCACTAGGACACGTGTCTCATGGGTTAGCCTTCCAGATTCCACATTTTGAACTTGGGAAACCAATAGGACGATAGCGCATTGCGCATTCATCCAAAGCCTATATTCTCAAGAAATGCGTCACCAGGCTTCTGTTGCTCAGCCACTTGTCCACATGGAGCTAGAATCATGAAATTTTGACCCATGGGATTTTTTCACTAATATCTCAAGGTGTCATAAATGTTAGGGAAAGATTCCAAAATGTGGAATTGCCCCTAGGTGCAATTTGACGACATTACACCTCTATTCCTACATACACATTGCCAACCATAGCTTCAATGATACAACAAACAAATGGAATAATTCCAACCTAAGGGTTATCTAGTGGGAATCCTTATAGCTTCATGATATCATGTGACACCTCAATATTCATCCCCTCTTATCGACTTGCAACATAATAGTCCATAAAGCACTTACATAATCCCACCATATTCACAACATTCTCAAAACATGTCAAGTAATGATTCGGTAATAAACCAAATCTGTCAAAATGTAACATCATTGCAATAAAAAATTTCAACATTGAATCAAAATCAAAATGGAAAACCATCACAATATGTCAAAAGGATCCCATTGTTACTTGAAATTTTGAAAACAGCCATGCCAAAAAATGTTGAGATTCCTAGATTTTACAAGTACAATGGTAAAGGAGATCCTAATAGTCATATCAATGTTAGGGTTAGGAAGTAGATATGTAACAGTTAAATGTAGATTTGATCAATAAAATAGAGAAATATAACACACAAAAAATTATAGCAGAAACAAGACAACACAGAGAATTTAATGTGGTTCACTGAATCCGGGCTACATCCACAAAACCGCAACCATCCAATAATTTTATTATCCAGTGCAAAAATTATTACAATCTCATGAATAATCGCTTCTCTTCATCATACTGTAACTCTCACCCCAACCGCTTAACAAGCTTTTTAGAAGCTTCCAAAATTAGGGTTTTACAAAGTCGGTCTTTTTTTTTTGGTGATTTTTCCTTTTTCAGTGATGACATGAAAAAAATAGGAAAAAAAATTCTCAGGGGTTGCTGCCCCCAAACCCCTGCCCGGGAACTGGCCTGGCCTTGGACCTCGACGAGGATACATGAAGAGTGTATAGTATAGCATGATCAGTTGCCACATACCAATAATCAGTTTATACGATATTATGTAGTGATTTCATCTTTGAGGATAAGCTTCTAGCTAAACTCTTTCCTAGGTCATTATGAAAGACATGGCCTTGGAATAGTTTTCCTCGTTGCTAAATAACTCAATACATTCATTCAATAAACTTGTTGATGCATTCATCCAACACTTCCAAGGAAACATTGGTCTTGAAATTACATTAATTGACTTAGTGAGGTCCAAAAAAGGAAAACATGAAAAATTAATAGATTTCATGGGGTGATATCAGTTGATTTACTCACAAATCAGCTATGCTCTTCTTGATGTTCATTTTTAGAGAGTTTTCATTAGAAATTTGTAACCTAACATTAGGGATAAGATTATGTTAATGAAATATTCATTCTTCACACATTTGTGTATGAATCTCTATGATTATCACAATTTTTTTAGTCAGTATGAAGAGGCATCTTCATCGACTCCTTCTGAGTGATTTGAATTCATACCCCAAAACAACTATCAACCATTTACAAAGAAAAATAAAAACTTTATCAAGATAAGTACACCTCAAACAACAAACCAGATTGAGCCATAAGTCATAGCCATAAGTTCAACCTCCTATCAATTTAAGCCAAGGGATAGATAAATTAAAAAATTACTTGATTCCCTCCATTCAATCATGTTACAAATTTTGAGTAAGAACCTAATCCAATTACCTTTGATAAGACTTGTAGACACATCAAATCCTTTATCTCCAAATTTCAACCCAAAATCCTTTTGTCAATATCATCACACACATGGACATGATAAAAAATGATGCATGCATCTTAAACATCAAGTGCAAGACCTCATCAATTCTAATCACATCTATTTGGCTGATGTTAATGACAAAGGAAACAAGTATGTTGCTCCACCAAACCAAAACTTGCAATTTTTCACAAATCCAATGCCAAATCATTATTCCAACTTTGTGCAAGCTTGTGACGATAAAATTGATGATATGAATGATGATAAGATTGATGATGAGGATAATATAAATAACATGGTTACCTTAATATATGTTCAACCTCATAAGGGCCAAACCAATTTGTTGCTTGAAATTACTTTCACCCATATTGATGCATCTATACATGTGCTTGATAGTCCTCTCTACATCGTCGGTTGTATTAATTAAAAATGTACTCAAGGGATACTCATTGATCTTGTGTATTTAGAGAATGTGATCATTGAGGAATTCTTTTATGTCCATGAACTTTATCAAGATTCTTATGAAAAATATAAAGCATGGTTGAAAACTTATGATAGTTTTGCTTGCCCTATGATAGGTTCGATCACTCTACCTCTTAAGGTTGGATCATAACAATTAGATATATCATTCTCTATCATCCTAATGCCAAACCAATTTCATGTGAATCTAGGCTACCCATGGCTACACTCTATGAATGGCATCTCACCGGTTATCCATAAGTGCATAAAGTTCCCATTCAAAGATCAAATATACACAGTACATCATATTGGGTTTAATCTTTTGTCTTCTCGTGGGAATTTTTCTTTGGATTACTTTTGGGCTCAACCTATGAAATTTGTAAAACCTCATGAAGATTTATTTTTCAGGTCATATGAAAAATTCAAGGTAAAGTGCATAATAAAGTTATCCCTTAGAAACATTTCAAAAAATGATAAGGTTATGGTTGTTCCTCCTACCTCACAAGTTGCATATGAACCCATGTATGAAACAAACATTGTCCAAATTAAACAAGGAAAATATGTTGTTGTTCCTCCATCTTGTTGGCATATGGCTTCTAGTGTTGTCATTGATGGCAACCTAAGTCATTATTTCGGTCCGAAGATTAGGATTTGTTCATACCAACAGGCAGAGTAAAGAACGAAGTATTACCGGAAGATAGAATGAAGAACAGGGTATCTGGTTAGTATGTCAATCTGTATGCTTCACTGGATTATCATTTTGAGTTGTGAATCTTGGGGAAAGTTGTTTAGTATCTATGTTATCTTATTGCTAAGTTTTGTGATGTCGCATTAATCGGTGTATAAGTTAGGAGATCCGACAGGATGATTTTTCTGCTTATTTGTTCATGAAGGCTGACTTGATGTATGAAGCATGTCATGGATGTATAAGGAGTAGTTTTTAAATGTTTATGTCTTCGAGAATTTTTATTTGGGGCCATAGCATAGCATTAGTCGACTTTGATGGGTATGCATCGATTAATTAAATGTGGATTGAGTTGATTGTTGGAAAATATTTTTGTTTTGCTAAAGCCCACATGAAGCAACTAAATCTTTGATAGCAGATATATATAAATGATCAATTATATCATTTTGGTGTGTGAATAAGTTGTGTCGATGTGTGTTGCGAGTATTAGAAGGGTGGTTGAGCGATTTCGCATAGTTTTACTTATGTAGAAGAGGATTGTTGTGAAGCGAATTAAGGCAGAGCAGAGCGAAGTGCAAAATTAGATAGGTCTAGAATATGATCTATGAGCATCATTGGAACTGAATTAGGCATTTGTAGATGCTACTTTCTCATTTCAACTCTTTTTTGTAATCCAAATATATTGTAAGGCAGTGAGCCTTCCTGATTTTGAGCAGTGAGCTCTAGGTATTGTGCCTGAATGCATGTGCATTCCCCTTTTCTTCATACTTTTAACAAAGTATAAATTTTGGATGAACCTCCACCATGGTTTTTCCCCTAACAAGGTTTCCACGTAAAAATATTGGTGTTATGGTGTCTTGATTGCTTCCTTCATCTTAACTTTTGTTTAAATGTTGTAAATGGTTTAAGATATGGATTGTAATTTAGAATATTGTTGAACACTGATTCACCCCCCCTCTCTTAGTGTTCCTTGAGTTCAACACACCCATATCATATAAAATACCAAGAGACAATCACATGATTCCCTTTCTGCCTCTGAAAGAAAAAAAAAAGTGTATAGACCTAAAGAGACAACAGACTCCCAACCCCCTATGGTCTCTTCAATTCCTCCCCTAAGGGAAGAAAAGAGATAGATGGTTGAGAAACTTGACCCTACACCTTCACAAATTAAAAAATGAACAAGAAGAAACATAAATGCTAAAAAGCGTAGGCGAATATGTCATGCCATTACTCGTTCGTTAGAAGAAAACAATAAAATATTACCTAACAATCAAACACCTATACAAACAAATCAAGAGGAATTAAAACTTTCACCAATACATGAAAATGAACCTTACATGAATCAACCAAAATAAAAATATAAACAATAACATGCAACTAAAATTTTCATTAAACCTTCCATGGTGATAAATTTAGATGATGATGAAGAAAATGCTAAAATTGATGAACAAGTGCGTAATGAGCTCTCTTTAATGTTTTTAAAGTCTATTCATTTAGATGGGGGTAACCATGATGATCCTGTTGATAAGAGTGACTCACCACGTGTTGAACTTGGTGATGCTCCTAGTATGACACTTGTTATAGTCCCTTTGGCTAGTTTTTACCTTTCCTATATGATGAGCAAGATTGGGATGTAGACACTTTGCTTTAGATTGGATTGCATGTGCAATACTCTTTTGTGTTTTCTTTATGTCTTATTTGTGTTTGCTTGTATGTAACGTGAGTTGGAAATGAAGGTATAACTTGTAGCAATATGAACTTAAATATGTGTTTGCAAATCTAAAAATGTGTTTACAAGATTATCATAACAAGATTAAGTGATTGTCAATTAAAACAATGAAATAAAAATATACAAAACCACAAGTCATCAACACAAATGACACAAGATATATGTGAAGAAATCCTTTCGAGAAAATACTCCACACCAAAAGAGATCCAATATTTTTATTAATCTTCAAGGAAGTACATCAATACAACAATCCTCTCTACAATCCTACAACACTTCGTCATCTTGCCAACTCACAATGAACTCATACTAAACCAACATCCCAAGGCTCCAATCTATAGAAGTTTGTGGAAGAGAATACCAAAAATAGTATCCCAAAACAACAAGCAAAACCAACCAAAAAAACCCATGCCCCCTTAGTGGATAACCCATAAACATGGAATAAAATATTCAATAATCACATGGCCTTCACATGGGTGCCTAACTCATAGCCAATCAAAATGATTCAAACCTGAGTGCTCCATAAGTCTCTAATGGCTTCAACAACTACATGCAAGCTTGTGCAACACCATGCAAAATTGGGTTCCCAACCATGCAAGAGGATGTAAATATAACATGCAAGGAAATGCACACTCAAGTGGTCCCAACCCAAAAAGTTGGATTTTTAAGAAGAATATTCTCTCGGGATGCCTTGTAATTGCCACTGTGAAGGGTCCAACTCTTTGAATGTAATTACAATTTGTGATAGGAAAATAAATAAGAAATATTTTGTCCCTCATGGTGGAACCCTAAAAATTTTCATGGTTCCATTGGTTTCATGGTCACATTTTTGATTGCTTATATCCTATTGCCACTAGGGTCTAAGGTTTAAGAATTTTATGCATCTTGCCACCCTTGGTTATCCTTTAGCTTATGTTCTCACATTGAATGGCTAAATTAGGTTACTAGTCACTTATGTGCCTTCCTATGGTATTTAATATCATTGTTCAGCCGACCCCAACACCTTGGTTACTGTCGAGCCTACCAGGTCCCTCTTTTATGAACAACTTTTTCTCACGTGCTTTTTAGAGTTACTTAATTTCTTTGCTCACTGCATATTGCTCATCACATTTTACTTCATGGAATCCTTTCTCTATCCCATGATGAGTGATATGATGTTTATCCTATAGCACTTGGTTCATCTCCCATCGCATGTTTCATTGCTACCACCTGAAGGTAACCCGCAATGAGCAATGTGGTTAAGTTCTTAACCCATTCCTAGCCCTTACACTATCGCCAGTTAAATCATGCCATTCAGAAAAGAACCTGCAACCACCGATGAGTGGAGTACTTCCCCATCGCATGGCCTTAGTCTATTGCAAGTTAGCATTACTAAATAAACCTGAACACGTGATGAGCGATGGAATTCAAGTCTTCGGCTAAGATCCTCTCGCGCTCAAGATCAAGGGTTGAAATCTCATCGCTGGCTTCCAAGCCATTACTTGATGAGGTACCAATGTAAAAGGGAAAGACACGATGAGCGATACTCATGGAATGTGGAGAGATAAGTGTGGAAGCTCCTTAGCTCATCAAAGTACATATCAAATCATTGGTAAGGCCCCGTGAAGAGTATGAAATAATGTGAGCCGTTGGATGGAATTTTCATATGAGTGCATCAATGGTCTGAATTCAAATAAGAATGACCAACTTAGGGAGTAATTATTCACTCGCACAAGCCTTCTTGCACCATTAATGGTGGGTGTACACAACTGAATTCATAGAAAAGGGTTTGCATTTGTATTTTCCTCTCATTTGAATGTCTGAAGAGTTGAAGAAGAGTTCAAAGCAACCAAGTTTGAAGCTAAAGAAAGTTGTAGAGGAGTTCTTCTTGGGTAAGTTTCTATCAAATCCCACTAGTTTCTTTGTTACTTTGCAAGAATTGGTATATTGAACCAAAATTTCTGAATTGCTTTCAAGGATTAATTAGGGTTTCTGGCTTCTTTTGATTAAGTATACTTTCCTAATTAGGTAGAATTATATCTGAAATTAAGTTTGAGCTACCAAGAATAGAGTAGTAGTCCCAAACCTAGTTTAATTCCAAACCCAAAAGCCCTAAAGAAGCCAATATGAGTCAACCTAGTGAGTCGTTGTCTTCAAAACCCATACCCAAGAAGAAAAAATAGAAGGTTTCCCATGACCTGCCCCAAACGTCTGAAGTGACTGAGAAGAAAAAGGGCCAACCAAAGGAATACACTTGCTTCATGGATAAATTCCAACCGCCAGATGTCAAGGTGAGTGGTAGGAAGGCTATAGGGGAAGGAATACTAACCACCAATTTCAAAGACCTTGCAGCAGGAATTGGTGACATTGTTGTGCCAGAGTTTGGATGGGAGTTATTTCTATATGCTTTCATAAGAAGAGATGCTTGATATCCTAGTAAAAATGTTTGGGGTTATGATTTAGGGAAATTGGTTGTCTCTAATGTCTTTGTGGAGGTAGACTTAATGCTGCACCTTGTAGATAGATATGATGATGTGAATAGGGTAATCATAGACACTGAGGGTAGGAGCATTTTGGAAATAAAGGTAAGCAAAGTTGTGGAAGTTTTCAGAATGAAATATGATGCTAGTGAAAAGATCAACATGGAAAAGTTGCATAAGGCATATGTTGATCATAGGGTTGGATTCCGAAGAGGTAAATTTCCAAGGCATCAAAAAGATAAAAGTGTTTTGTTTGCACTCAAAGAAGTTGAACCCCTAGATTGTGAAGAATTTTTAGACTATTTTAGATACACTTGCTACATGTTGTGTCAAGTGTTTGGGGTGAAGTGTGATGGAAGGATAACATCACCCTTATTGTTTATGATCATGGAAATTCAACATAAGAATAAGCACACATGGTTCGACTATGCTAGCAGAGTTGCTGACCAGTTACACTACAATTTGGTAAGGTTGAAGGAGCGGAGAACACTATTGACATTCATACATTATTCACTGCTGATGCATATGATATTATATAAGGGAAGGGAAGTATTTGGAAAGGCCATGAGATTAGGACAAGTGTATGAAATAAATAATACATTTCCTATCCAAATGTGGACACACATTTGGGACTTACATTGCCCAAATTCAAATTATGTTGGATTTTGTAACACCATAAAACACACTATTCTGGTACAAATGGGTGTTACATTAGCTGAGAGGATTTCTAGAATAATTCAAGCATTATTAAGGCCAAAATAATGTGGTGATGACCTAGATTATGAGTGCAATTGGGGAGATTGGTATTTGCATGAAGATTGCACGGTCATCATGTGTTATGGGACTCTTGTGGCACAACATACAATGCCTAGGTTTGTTTCTGATAGGCTGGATTTCACTGAGATAATGTGGAAAATGGATCATTGTGATGCTGAGAACTTTAGGTTGTTTAGAAAGGCCTCCATCCTTGCTTCAAATTTCTCCTTTGATTATTTTGTTGTCTCAGCAAAGGGGACATATGAGATATTTAGTATAATGATCAGTAATCTGAGAATGAAAGTAAACTCTACTAGAAATTTTGATCTAGAAGGACACATCAATAGAGAAAAGATAAAAAGGGGAATCTCTAGATATAGACCTCATGCCTTTTTCTTTAGGGAAGATGTGATAAGTAATTTTCCAACACTTGCTGCTATCCAGGATAGAGAAAAGATTTGGATGAAAATTGTTGAGGTTGAGCATAGGGATTCTACTCAGAATTCTTATTATGAAAGTCCTTACAAGAACCTCACTGAAAAATTCAAAAGGATGGAATTCATCCTTAGTGATTTTAGTGATGTTACTTTTTTGGAGAAGGTGCAGCAAGCAGAGCAACTAGGTCAACAGGCTTTACATGAGCATTTATTGAAAATTGGTGGTCAAGAAAAGGAGCTCATAACATTAGAAGAGAAATAGCCAATGGATATCGAAGATAGTCCTATTATGAAGTTGCCTCCTACAAATGTTGATGTATCACAGGGTGCTGAGGGAAATGTACAACAACCATTTGCTCAATCAATGCCTCTCGAGCAAGGAGTGGAGCATGGATTTTCTCACCCTAATGTTGGAGATGTAATGGAACCATCCATTCCAGATGATAAGCTAGTACCCTAGGAGTATGATGAAAGCTGAGATAATGATGCAAGGGTTTTAGCTTGTGCCAAATTTCTAGAGGATGATTCCTTTGTGACATCCAAAGAATTTAGAGAATACATTGTTGAGCTGAAATCCGAGGAAATAAATGAGAGGATACAAAAGGCTTTGGAAGGAGTGGATCCTTCACAGTAGGAAGGAGTCATAAAAAGGATTGAAGAGGAGATTATTTAAGAAATTGAGCAAATGAATCCTATGGAAGCTAGGAGATTGGTCAAAGACAGTGGGTACTAGTAATGCTAGGATGGAACCTATCCTCAATCATTGCTCTGGATGCAATCAAGAATGACCCAAATGCTATGGTGTTAGAGGATACTTTTGATGAGAAAACTTTTGATTCAAGGTTTAGCCCTAGTTTACATGCACTAGCTATTTAGTCATTAACACCAAACTCGGGGAGATGTAGACTCAGTAGGACAATGATTGGCCTTTTAGGAGACTTGATTATAGGAAGGGCTTCAGAGATGACATCTTCTCCATAGGTTGCAAGGTTGACAATACATACAACCATGTTGAGTGTTGACACAATAGAGATTTCTCAGGCCAGGTATATGAAATTATTGGAGAAGCATAACAAACTAGTTGAGGAATACAATAAGTTGAAGGTTACTACCATTAAGGTAGGTTAGAAGACCTTGCCTACTTCCCCATATAGTACCTCATTGCATGATAAAGAAACCTTCAAATTAAGAATTACTGCCCTAAAGGTTGAACTCTAAACAACCAAGTCTAAGAAGAACATGCTCTAGGATAATACGAACAAGATTACAAAGGATATGGCTGATGAAATTCTAGGTCACAAATTGACCAAGGCGGCCCTTAGAGAAAAAGCCACATGGTCAACCTATAAAGGAATACATGAGGCATTTGAAAGGTTCCAACATGTTCAAGAGGTTTTCTAGAACACTTGGAATAAGTGGAGTAGTAGATTGAACAGTTTAAAGGAGATACAAGCAAATGCAAAGGATGACCCTAAAGCTCTAGCAAATCTTCAAGACATCATAAGAGGAATTGAAATGATTGGTGAGGTCATAGGCTCCCATGAATGAATTGGTGGGAAACTACAAGGTAAAATCAAGGCCTTCAAGGATATGGAGGAACGTGGTATGCGCAAAATCCTTAATGAAGATGGAACACTCAAAGAGTATGAACCATGGAGGGATTTCTTCAGGCATCAAACTTCTACAGGTCCACAAATAACATACAGTAATAACAAGTTGGACTTAACTGTGTTAAATGATATAACTAATAAATTCATCACAATTCAGGTTGACACAGACACCTTTGTGAAAGAGGCTAGAGTGGTAATTGACGCAAGATATAATGCATACAACACAAAGGTGAAAAAGTTATTGGATATCAACTGGCCTACAGAGGATGAGTATAAGAATTAGCTGGAAAAGTATGTTGAATAAGCCATAAAGGTGGTGAGATAGATATGGAACATGGTCTAGTATAATACAGGTCTGGCCTTTGAAATAACTATATTAAAAAATCTATATCTTCTCAAATTTGAAAGTGCACATGGTAATCTAGCCAATCCTCTCTTTCTGCTTTATGCTTCTTTCTACTTTCACGTTTCACACTTTTGCTGAGTAAGGTGATGACATGGATGAGGATGCAAGTTCAATAAGCTCTTACAAGTTTTTGTCTTTTTGTATTTTCCCCCCATTTCTTCAAGTGTAAATATAACTACCTAGGGGTTGAAATGAAATGAAATACTCTTGAAATACAAATTGAAATGTAATGTGACCGACCAGTAGCCAGATGGTTGTTGCTCCCTTGATCTTATAAAAGGGAATTCAAGGCTATTGTGCAAGGGTCTTTTGAAAATTTTGGTTGATCTCAGGTAGTTTAGCATATATCTTGATGAAGTGTAATAAGCATACAATGGATATAGAATTGCCCGTAAAGTCTTAGCTTATGGGTTTACATTTACAGTTAGCTTAAATTTTTTGCAACAATTGTAGCATTTGAGTATCAATAATGGAAAATTGCATACAAATTGTCTCTTATGGATTTGTTCATGAATTAGCAATGAAATTATCAAGGATTATTTTATTGGTCTCCAATTAATGTGGTTGCATGTGTGTTTGCATTTCTGCTTCAATTCAAGTAGTTGATTTAAATGCTTAAATGCAGTCACTATTTTGTGTGTTAATTCATAGGATCTCTAAGTAATTTCTATATGTAAGGTTTGAGTTATGAATTTTTAATGCAAATCCATAATAGTCTTCAAATGTTGAATGCCTTTGTTGTTGCATTACAGTATGTTGTGAATTTGACCCTTTCACCCTAGGATAATGTACTATTCTATATGTTAAGTGAATTTCAAACGTATTTGGCTAGTTAGATCACATCAAAGAACATTTCATTTAATTAAAATTATACACAAAATGATGATGGATGTTTTAGTTCTTGTTTGAGTTGCCCATTCTCTACTCCAAGATATAAAGGTGTAAAGGATTTTCCAATTCTTTGCAAATTGTCACTTGTTGAGTCATAGATATGAGAATGTTTCTGCTTAAAGTGCAATGCATGTCTAAGTCTTATGAAGAAATGTTATAAGTGCATTGTGGGATCACCCTCCCGGGTCTTGCAGAACCTGAAGTGCAGGAAGAAAGCTTGATTTCTTTCTCTCGCTCGTTGGCCAACCCCTTTTAGGTTGTTGATTATTGGAATTGGAAAATTCATAGGCTTCCTCAAAGATCTAGTTGGTATTTAAAAGATCCAACACCTCATTTCCTTAAGAAAACTTTCCAAAGAATGTGGAGACACATAAATCAACTTAGGATAGCAATTATAATGTCACCTATCTTAACAATGTGATCCCCTACACTGTGTTGCTTGGTGTGTCTTTGTGTTTGTGAGTTTTCTTTGGATCAAATTTGTTGCTTTGTTGGCACAAGGATACAAAGGAAATCAATTTGGATTGTTACATTCATCTATTTGTATCTCCATTCTTCTCTATTTCATAAACATTGTTGTTTTTGGTCTTATGTTTTCCTTTTGGGGACGATCAAGGTGTTGAGACATTTAGGTCTCTTCCATGTTGACCCAAAAGTTTTTTTTCTATCTTTATGTGTCATTCTTCCATTGTATTTGTTGTTCCATGAATATTTGGGGAATGAGGTCAGTTTTGAGCTCATTTACACTATGGTAGCAAATATGTATACTAGGATCCATGGATCCCTTATATGTTCATATTTTGTGTTTTTTGTTGCATTACATTTGGGGGAAACCCATTCTCATGAGCCAACTTCATTTGGAAACATATCATTGGCATAGGGCTTTTCAAATAATCTCTCATGTCTTTATCACATGGAATTTATCATTTTCTACCTTAATGCAATTACTCACAACGTGGTGTTAGTATTCCTTTATTGTGGGGGCATACATTGGCATTATTTTCTTCCCAAGTTCTTCACACACACTAAACTTATTGATGCATTGACATAATCAATTTTTGCTTCACTTTGTTCACACAGGTTGAGCTTAGTGATGCATTGACATTGGCATTTTTTCTTCACTTGTTCACATGCATTGGACTTAGTGATGTGTTGGCATAGCATTTTTGTAGCACCTTATCAGAATTATCATGGAGTATAATTCTTGGTATGGTTGACATGGGTACACACCTAGTGAAAATCAATCCTCGCTAGTCCTTGTGTGTTTCTCATTTTGCTAATTTTTCTTGGGGGCTCACCTAGTGAATATTTGACTTCACTAGCATGTGGCTCCTTTGGTTTGTGATTCACCTAGAAAATATCAAACTTTGTTATCTCGTGAGTCATGAATGTTATGGGTGTGGATCCGAGCATAATGCAACTTGCTTGTCTATGATATTCATACCCTCCTTGTGCATTTCATGTTGACATTGTGTATGTTGTCTTACTACATTTCATACATGTGCATTCCTTTGTGCTTATGTGTCTTTCCATGGTATCTTAGATCCTGGGGGCTTGTGCACTCCCCCTAGATCCATTGTCATCTTGTCTCTTCAACATTTGGACATTCAAACCCCTCTTGACATATTTTTCTACTTTAGTGTGATTATGAGTGTAATTTCATACTCTCATTAAAGTGGGGGCTAAATGTAGTGTCATAAATTGCCACCCTTTAAGTAATTGATCCTAATTGAACACTTAATTTCCTAAATCATACATTTCATGGCCCATTTTATCATTTTCCAACAAATTACAAACACAAAATAAATGCATGCATTTAATACTTTGCTCCAGACTCCTTAATTTCTAAAAAATAGGTTTGGGACGCTGGTGCCTATGGCACCTTATTTTGGATCCAAATTCAAATATGTTGGTGTCGACATTTTATTATTTGAAATTCAAATATCCAAAGTTGGTAATCAGGATTTAATTTTTTAGAAATTAGAATAATTGTATATAAATACCTAGTTATTGCATCATTTGAAAACTAACAAGGAATATCTAGCATTATTGAGTAAAATTTATTGTCAAGAGCATTATCAAGCAAGTCAAGAGAAGAGTTTCAGAGATTTATTGTAGCAATTCAAGATCCAAGCATCATGTCAAAGTGTATGTGAGTTTATTCATGTTTATGTTATTATATTTTTTGTGAAGACTAACCCTTGTAGGTCTTCAAGCAATTAAAGTAAGCAATATCCAAGCCTTGAGGAGACTTGTATTAGTTTAGTCCTTCAAGGAAGACATTGAAGGGAGGTGAGTTGCAACACTTTGTTGATTCATCATTCCTTTTTTCCATTTATCCATTTATCATTGATATTGCCATTGCCATTGTGGAAGTGGAAACACTAACACAGGATTTGACTAAGGCAAGCCCCTAATGGCACAACCTTTATTCTCTCTTTGAATATGTAGGTTTCAGGTCTGAAGAAGATTGAGAGAAGTTTGAAGACTAATTATTCATTGTCACAATCAAAACCCTACATCTTGATAGCTCACAAAAACTTAATTATAGAATTATCTGACAGTGCGACAAGAAGAAATGGAAGCCTTGATCTGGCACTAGAAGACTACAAAAGTAGATATGAAATTGGTCGACAAGGATAGTGGCACTCCCAAAGGAAATTTCCTCCAAAACCAAGCTCAAATTTATACCATAGGTGCACAATGTCTTGCTCAGTCCATTTGTGAAGTTTGAATTTCTTAGCGATATCTCAAATTTGTTGTTTTTTCTTTAGAATAGTAACTTGCATCATTAGGTCAATTGAATCATTGTATTCCATGATTATTTTTTGTTTATATTTGGTCAAGGACAGGTTGGCTCACCTTTCAGGTTGTAAGCCAACCCTATACCTTGTCCAAATTCATCAAACCCTCGCTACCTCAATTATAAATTTGAAATGCCCCATGTGAAAAAGTGCCAAGTCCTAGCAGTAAAACCCTAGGGCTTACCTTTTTGTATATTTCAAGAGGAACCAAAGTTCAACTTCATTTTGATGAGATCAATAGTTAAATTTGATGGTTGTATCAAGAGTGATAATTAATAGTAAGTTTAAAACTTGGTCCAAAAAAGGTATGAGATTTGTATTCAATGTCTTATTGCACCCTCCAACTTGAAATAGAGTATCTCGACTCAATATCATGCCACATCAGCCTTAGTACTTTTAACCTTGTGTGACTATAACTTTCTTATGACATAAGTAAATATAACTTTAATGTCACCTTGTGTGCTCAATCAACTTTCTAGTTTGTGTAATGATTGAAATGTTTGTCCAAGCATGTAAGCCATTTCACCCTTTTCAATACATATGTTAAAAATAATATATTTATTAGGAAATCATTTGGTCTATGGTTTGAATAAGTAATGATATCACATGCTTAAGTAGGGTTACCTCTGCTAAAAAAATGATAGTAAAGATCATATAAAATTTTGATTAACCATTAAAATCTTGAAAATTTGATGGGACCTATAACTATTAAAATGTTAGTGTTTTGGACCATATTGATATTTCAAATGCTAAACTAATGCAAATCTTGATCAACAATCAAGGGATTCAATATCGAATCACTTGTTTTCTCTTTTCTAAAGTTGTGTATGGTAACTAAAAATATCATTCTTTCTATATTTGATCCTTGGAAAAGGGTATTTTTTGTGTGGGGATGTAGTCGAGGGATGTGAGGGAAAATTCCTCATATTCTTGCTATTTCTAGTTTTTTTCAAGTTGGATTTTCAATATTTGTTTGATCTGAAGCTACCATCTAGTCTCTATACTACTCAAAAACATGTATTATCTATTCAACACAAGGGAATGAGCGTGAAATATTTTTCTCCATGTATTTACATTAGGTTCCAAGGGAGGAAAGTGTTAAAGTTGGGAAAAATCAATTCCATAGCTCCCAAGGATCACCTACAATCAAACACCTGTCACAAAAAGAGAGAATAACAAAGCTATGGAGGCCAAGAGATATTGATCCAAAAAAGCATGAATCATTATGAATGTGCATCTTAATGATTGTAGAATAAAGTATCCTTATAAAAGGATAATTAGCCTAAAAACCCAAGTGAGGATAAAAAAAGATCATGACATGTGTTCTCATCCTATGACATGAGACATAAAAAATATGACCTAACTAAGCTTAAGTAATTAGAGGAAAAAGGACATAATAATTAAATAAATAAATAATTAGGAAATATTTTTTACTCTAACACCCCCCTTAAGTGAAGCTTGGGGAGAAGCTAAGACCTCTAAAGATGAATGCATGATGGGTCCCAACAAACAAGGCCTGTTTAGGTACTCATGTACAAACAAAAGATTTCTCAAAATCAAAGAATAGGAGAAAAACTTTGTGGGATAAAACTCCTCTCCAAAAGATAGAAATATAAGTGAAGGTTGAAGAAGCCTCCAAAATAGAGTGAAGTACTAAGAAGCCTCCAACCAAGAGTTGTCTCAAAAGATATGAACAAAGGATGAACATGAAGAACACCATTGAAGCATGAAGAAGCTACAAACACTATCAAAGAAAGACCGCTATAGTGTTAAGTGAAGAACCTCCTTTGAAATTGATGGTGACCAAGATCAAGAGGACACAAATCTACACGAGTGCCTCCAATGACACTACTCGAATTAGATGGAAAACAAAGGAAAAACATCTAGAACTTGAAGATACAAATGGAATAGGTACCAAAAGTATGAAGAACTGATCAAATGAAAATGGAAGGTTACCTCTAAAAAAAGGAATGCAAGAGTGTCCATATGGTAAGTGCTCCATCTCTCTGAAATTCATGGGTAACCAACCACTGATATGCATTGCATCTTCTTAGTACATAGGAACAAATAATAGATACATATCTCACTCCAATGTGCAACCAAGAAAGCATTAGCATCAACAGTAGAAACCCCTCATAATGCTAACAAGGGAGAGCCATGACATGAAGAAGGCCCAAGAATATCTGAATGTGCAAACATGAAAGTACCTACAAATATAAAGAGTGTGCAAACAAAAGGCACACTCACATGAGGTAAGAATCAATATGATTCACTGCTGTCATGGAAGGAACACTCACTTGAAAAAGGTATGATGGCAAAACAAAGGCAAACATCTACTCCACATGGCACTTTATATCATAGTGTGAATACAATAAGGTATAAAATGGTGTGAAAGATCCCAAAAAGTATAATGTTGAGGCACTTTATTTTAGTGTGTTTACATATGAGAAGTACTTACAGTGGAAGCTCATAATGTTCAAAAAGGAGCACATGCTTAAAATTCAATTCTCTGATAGAAA
This sequence comes from Sequoia sempervirens, assembly GCA_007258455.2. NCBI lineage: Eukaryota > Viridiplantae > Streptophyta > Pinopsida > Cupressales > Cupressaceae > Sequoia > Sequoia sempervirens. The sequence goes on from VDFB02363312.1 coordinate 214,747, forward strand.
ATTGAGGAAATTGATAGCACCATGATGAAGTACACAAAAAATCATGCACTTTTAAAGAAATGACACCCAAAAAGGTGTCCAGATGTAGAAGATATAGCTTGTCAAAATCTCCAAAATGAGAATTGCATAACAATAGCACCGAGAAAAATGATCTCTAGAAAAAACAAAAAATTGAAACTAGAAACCACCTACACCACTATGAATAGCACACAATTCTACCCTGTTTCAAAAAATTACAGTGAAAAATACCATTGTATGACTAAGATATGACCTTTGGAAGATAAGATATAAAATAGAAAAGCCCAATAGAGGGGTTTAGATAGGAAAAAAGAAACCTCCATCAAATATAGAAAAAATACCACCAAAATTGGAATTTCACCAAATTTAGAGCCCCTGGGTAAAAAAATTTCCTCCAAACAAGGTACAGTTGCATGTGGATTTATTTGGTAAAAACAATATTAGCTATTTTATTTTAAAGTTTAAAACATTAAAAAAAAAAACATATTTTTTTGATAAAAATATATAAAAAAATTGATTTTAAAAAATATTAAAAAAAATTATTAGGGCAATGGCACCATCCCTGGGTGGGTCCCAAGGGGGCCATCACCCTACTAAAGTGGCAGGCGATAGTACACTTGCAGAGGGGTAGGGCCTAATGGACCACCACCCTGCCACATGGTGGTAGGAGGTGGTACCCGATACCCATGTTGAAGTTGGGAAAAATTAACTCCACAACTCCCAAGGATCACCTGCAATCAAACAATTGTCACAAAAAGAGAGAATAGCAAAGCTATTGAGGCCAAGAGCTATTGACCCAAAAAAACATGAATCATTATGAATGTGCATCTTAATGATTATGCAATAAAGAATCCTTATAAAAGGATAATTAACTTGGAAACCCTAAGTGAGGATAAAACAAGATCATGATATGTGTCCTCATCGTATGACATGAGACATAAAAAAAGCATGACCTAAGTAAGCTTAAGTAATTAGAGGAAAAGTGACCTAATAATTAAATAAATAATTAATTAGGAAATACCTTTTACTCTAACATAAAGGATAAATCTGAATTGAAAGACAATCCTTTGGCTAAGATGCATTATTAAAGCCAATGATACTATTTTTTTTTTTGGCTGAGAAGATCCTTGATCGCCTCGACTAAGGTGAGAGTTACATATCAAAAAAAAAAATTCAAATAAAAACCAAAAATATCTATTCCATGAGAGTTGTTTTCTCAAATGAGATAAGTTCATGCAGTGAAACATAACAACTTTCATTGTGGATCCCCTAATTGAAAACCCCAAAATATTTGATAAAGTGTAGGTTATGGACATCAAAATTGAATACCAAAATAAAACAAGTTTAGTGGAAATCATTCTTTCCCAAAGAGTGCCACAAAGAGTAAGGGTATAAAATTAGAGACCTCTACATGATTTGTAGATTATTTGCAATACTCTACATGTTGAAGAGGAGATGAGGGACATAATGGATGCAAAGAAAACATAAAAATAGTGAAGCATCCCTTGCACAACATGATGTAAAGAAAATATATGCCACAACTTGTTTAATGGTAGTGGCCATTGTTTTTTTAGTAGCTCATAGGTAGCAATGTCATCCTTTCTATTTTTTGATGTTGTTCCACACAATTATATTGCAGAGTAACACCTCTATAATGTATGTTGTTACTGGGCTCTTTTTCTCCCCATGTTCTATGAATTTTTTTGGCACCATTTCATGCCTGCCAAGAAGCTCTAAAGCCTTTAAATTTTTTTCAATGCACTACAAAATATTTGCATTGCAAAATAAGTAGATTTGATATATATATTTAAGAATAATTTTGAGTGGTGTTAGAGTCAGCAGGAGTTAGGGCGGTGGAAAATGTGGACAAAAAAATATCTTCACATTTATTGCAATCTAATTGACGACCAATGAATTAAATTGATCTTGATACTGCATTTACTTAGAGATAGCAATCCAATCTACTAGTAGTGAAAATATTTAGATTTTATTTAAATGTGTTCACTCCTAAATGATGGAAGAGTATATATTGATGGAAGAAGACTCAATACCAACATAAAAAGACTATATTTTGATGGAAGAAACAAATACCAATATAAAAAAGACTATATATCAGCGACATGAGACAAAGCAATTAAGGATATTTTTGTGAGCGAGATTAGATGTGAGACAAATTTTTGGTAACCTGGACCACATGGTTTAACAGTGGGCTAAAGTTGTTTTGAGGTGTGAGATAGGTTTGGTGGTGAATTTTGGACTAGAAAGTCCACTTAAAAAAACTTATCAGCTTAATATTGTAGAAATTTAATTAAAAATTAAATTTATAGGTTTAATGGGCATTGTCTTATTAGTTGAAAAGTTTGTTATAAAGATAGTTATTTTATAATGATGATAAAAAAATTATTTAGTTTATTAAATATATTATTTATAGGATACAAATTAATGAAACATTTTTTATTGTAAAGCAATACAAAAATAATTACAACTAAAAATCATCTATCATAGCTCAAATTTTATTCAGTGTATAATTTATTATAACTATAATATATTGTAGCTAAAATCTTGAATTTGGTATCATATTTGATTTCAACATGTATGCACCTTAGAGGGTGTGCTAAAATTGAAATACACTTCTTGATAAAGTTTAAAAGTTTCCATCATGAAATAGGAATTGGCTCAATGGTGGAAAAGCTCACTAGCCACAAGTAGGTTTTAAATTTAAATGTAAAACTATCAATATTCTCATTGATGTACCTATAATTCCTTGTACAAAAAATGCAATCCTTGTCATAAAGAAACACAAATAATTAATCTATAAGACCGTATTATATCAGGGATAATGGAGAAGAGAGGAAGTGGGAAGAGGAGTGGAGGGGGGATTTTGAAATTTGGAGATGATGCAGGCGGAGAGGGAGACAATTTTGAGGTGGATTGAACACTGGTAGGAGTTGAATTGTGGTTGGGTAGGTTGTTTTTATGCTTCTAGGTTGTGGTGGCTTAGTGCTAGCTTCTATCATTTTCCAGTCGACTTGATGTGCTGTGGAGCAGGATATTGTCATCCAGTTGGGATGCGACAGTTTTATTGCTTGTTGTTGGGTGCCCTCTTTGTTGCAGGCTAGAGGAGGTAGATGGTTTATTGTTTTGAGGTGACTTGTGGTTGGGTAGGTTGTTGCTTTTGTGCTTCTAGGTTGCGACAGCTTGGTGTTGGCTACTGCTATTTATGTTTGGTGTAGCTAAAATCATGGGTGCTTTGGAGGCTCTTTCTTATGATCTTTACCTCATGCTTTTCTTCTTAAGGGTTTCTTCCCTTTTTTTCTATTAGAGGGAAGTTTGTTGTCCCTTTGAAGTTTTTGTTATCTTTTCTCTCTAATGAAGCTATTTCGTTCCCTTTGCTTATATGGAGGACGCTTTATTCGAAGGGATTATTCAAAGGGATTTAGTGTGAGCTTCTTGTAGAGGGTTGTCTCCTGTTTATGGTGTTTGATTGGGTTATTTCCTTTTCTTTTAACCCAGTATTCTCTGTGATTTATGGAAGTTGTTGTGGCCTCCTTTGTGTTTATGAAGCTAATGAGGAAAAAGGGGGAAATATTATTCTAATTTGTATTGGCTTATTGGTGGTTGGGCTATGCTTATTGTCTTTTATTTGGACCTAGTTTTGTGAGCTGGTTATTGTGTTTTTAGCTTCTTCCTGCTGGTACTTGAAGCTTGTGATGCTAAGGGACATTGGGTTATCCCTTTCTTTTGAAGTTCCTTTCCATTGGGATTCTCAGCATGTGTCTACTATTGAGGGGGATATTGTTCCCCTTGAGGTGGAACCATCTTCTATTGAGGTGGAGATGGATGTTGGGTTGGCGAGAAGATCTCCTCCCTTATTCTAGTTCCTATTGTGGCGGAGCTTGTTTAGGTTGGAGAGTTGTGGCTTTGGTGGTAAGGGGTTTCTCTTCATCCTCTCCTATAGAGGGGAGTCCTCTCCTTTAGAGGTGGAGGTTGGGTTGGTTGATCGAGTGGAATGGTGCTATAGAGAAGTTGATGCTTTGTACATGGATTGGTGTTGCACTGAAGCTGATGCATTGCAAATTCTTACTATGTGGGTGGAATGGTGCTACAAGGAAGCTAATTCTTTGCACGTGGTTTGGTGCTGCACAAAAGCTAATGCATTGTAGATTTTTACTGTGTGGGGTTTGACGATGATCTACACTATTAAGATGTTTGTCTCTCTTGGCTCAGTGGTGTCTTCCCTAAGTGTTTCAATGTTCTTGGGCTTGGATGTGGATGTTCAAAACCATTGGTTTGTTGATTCCTGGCTGATTTAGGTGGTGCTTAAGTGTTTTTAAGGGTTTAAGGTCCTAGTCAAAACCTATTTGCAAAAGGGTTTAAGGCCCCTTCAAAACCTATTTCATGCAGCTCGTGTAGTCTTGTCTTTCTCTTTATGGCTGCTATTATTCAGGTTGTTGATGGTTTGTGTCTTTTATTTTAGGCAACTCTCTCTTTCTTTAGGTTTCAGGTCCTTGTAAAACCTATCTATTTTGGGTTTTGGGGCCCCATCAAAACCTGTTTTTCCCATAATAAAAAACAAAAATAATTAAAATTAAAATCTATGTAAAAATGCCTAAAATGGCTTAAATAACTCTTGTACGTGATATTGCAATACACTCCAAGCTATGGGAATGAATATACACATTTACACTATTCATTAAATTGAGCTCATTTGGTGAATGTGAGTTAATCCAATGTTTAGGAAAGAAATGGACTTTATTACTTACCTCTTTTTGGTAGTGATGAAGTGTAAAATTTCTATTGACTATCAAACCATTAAAGAGTGTGATGTTTAAGTAGAGTGTAGAGAGATGGAACACCTTATGCACAAAACCTCTCTACTTGGTCTATTATGTTTGTATCATAATTGACATAGTAACATGAAATGGTTGAATAAAATAAATATCCAAAAAATAGTATTTTGATCCTAAGTCATAAATTGACAACATAAATTAAAATAATCTCATTTGATATTTTCAAAAGATATTAAAGTTGAGAATAAAATTAGTATAACATCAAATAATAGTTAAGGTGGGAATGAATTTAATATAACACTAATCAAAATATTAGCAAATATTTCCACAACCAATTAATTGTTAGGTTGAGCTCAAATGTAGAAAATTTAAAGAAAAGTGTCTTGGTTTTTTGGCATTGGGTAGGAAAGGAGGGTGGTGTGGTTATCTCATCCCTTGTGTGATCCTCTCACACGAGGAAGGTCAATGCCACTATGGATATCTATTTGAGCACAATAATCACATACATCATGACACCATGATCAAAGTTAGGATCAATACATAAAATTAAAGAATCTCTACTAAGCACCATCCCTATTTCACCATAGTTGTGTTTCACATTAACAAAATCCTTTAGTAGAATATCAAAAAACTATTATTGCAAAGACAATAAAGAAAGAAAGAAAAACACCAAGAAGGCACTCTTTTTTTGGTGAAATCAAATACTTCATCCCAAGGAAGAGGGTTTTTTACCATCAAATTTATCTACAAAGGAAGGTATTTAATAAATAATTAGATAATATAAATATGTAGAATAAAATGTAGATATGTTGTGTATACCTTGTGGTGGAATGTGAGAAGTAGTTTGTATAGTTCATCTATGAGAATAAGATGGTTGAAATCAAGGGTGTATGTGTCGACTTTGAAGAGGAGATCTCCATTAGAATCAAAGGTGGTGAAGTCCTAATCAAAATCTATATAATTTAATAAGAGAAATAGATACTTTTAAAAATTGAATCAAATTAGAGATGCTAGATGTTATGAAATCAAATAAAAAATCACATAATCTAGTTTCTACAATAATAAAGCATAGAAGGTTTCCTAGAAAAACCATAAAACTTCATAATTAGCTTCTGCCAAGCTCTTCTCAAGAAAATGAAAATATGTTATTTTGAGCACATATACAATATTTCTATCTCTCTTTGAACATTGGTAGATCTTTGATAATTACAAATGAATCATTTTATTTTTAGAGAAGATTAGAAATTTTTTAAATTTATATTTTGAGGGTAGTGATTCAATTGTCAAAGACTTCATATCTAATAAAAATGTAGCATGAATTTGTCTAATTTATCTAATACTAAAATTTTATAACTTAAAGGGAATAACACATCTACAGGATTGTTTACCTTTCAAGATTTATTTGGTAAACATGATAAATATATCAAAAAAAGCTCAATATTGGTTCAAAAAAGATCCTAAATGGGTGTGTGTATGTAAATATTGTGCACTAGAGAAAAAACAAAGACTAATTCCATAGTTGATCAAGTATAAAGATGCATTTTTCTAGTGTTATGATGAGCTTAAAAAAATTATGTTTGAAAAGTTGCAACATCACACGCAACTTAAGCTAGGCATAACACTTTGCAATAAAAAAACAAAGGCAATACAATCCAAAGGTAACTAGCACAAATTTTGAGGAAGTGAACAAAAATTTTAAAAGCCAAGATAGCATACCCAATATATCATCTAACATGGGTGGCCAACATAGTACCTATTAGAAATAAGAACTGAGAGATTCTATTATATGTGGACATTCATAATGTAAATAAATCTTCTATGAAATAAAATTATCTCCTACTAGTGATGGATCATCTACTACAAGCACTTTTAGAATAAAAATGATGTTGATGTTGGATGATTTTTTAGGTTATAATCAAATAAATGTAGCCCAACAAGACTAGCATGAAACTACTTTTACTACTCAGGATCATTTTTCTTATAATCAAATTCTATTTAGACTGATAAATATAGGTGCAAAATATCAAAGGATTATGGTCATCTAAAGAAAAAAATTATTGTGGTATATCTTGGTGATCTAATAGTATTTTCTAAAATGAGAATGTATCATATACAAGATCTTGAAATAGTGTTGTAATGATGTCATCAACATGTGATTTCATTATCTCCTATAAAAAAAAATATGGTTATAGACGGTAAGTTGCTTGGATATATAGTATCTAAGGAAGGCAAAAAATTGACCGTAGACATGTTCACTTAGCTTTCCAATAAGTAAACCTAGAGTTTTATCATTTTTTGATGAAGTAAATTTCTTGAGAAGATTTATCCCTATTTTTAAAATTAGTTGAGTGTATGGTTAATATAATGAAGGAAGAATTATTATTTAAGTGGCTTTATCAAGTGAAGTGAATATGAATAAAATAATAAAAGACACAAATCATAAGATAAATTAAATACAAAGTTACCTTGCTCCCTTTACCTTTCTAATCTCATGGATTAAGTTGAAGTGAATGCACCCATTTTCACTTGATTCTCTCTTTTGATGAGTGTAGTTGGCTGGCATGTGGTTGTTTATACCAACGCCATGATATTGAGAGTAGGATTGATAGATTAAAATTGTAGCATAAGTAAATGATAATGGAAGATGATGAAAATGAGAGAAAAAACCTCAAATTATAGATTTTCCATGAGGAAAATCATGTGCCAAAATATAGTGTCTAATGAATGGCTAGGATTGAATGAAAGTGAGGGCATGGATTGATGGCTTAGACTTGTGAAAAGTTTCACAAGGTGGAGGCATGAGAATGATATGTGTCATAGGCATTGGAACATAGAAATAGGGAACCCTAAGTTTAGTGCATAAAACCTAGGATAAATTTCTTCCTTTTTCTAGGATTTCATTAAGATTAGATCAAAAAGGTGTTTAGATTGACTTTAAACCATGAAGGTGAGTCAATAAAACCCAAATCTGTATCTTTTAGGGTCTTGGAATGAATTGGAATTGATTTTATTTGATTAACCTAATTAGACTATGTGCCCTAAGATGAAAAATGAAAGCTACTAACAATTGACATAGTGAAATAGAGAATTGTAGGCAAATTCAGGGAAGGTAGAGTGATATGTACATATCTTGAAAGTTTGATGTTGGTCTATATAGGAGGAAAGAGTCACCCAAGGGTGTCTGACTCCTTGTAGGGGTGTCCTGCTCTACTTTTTCAATCTCTTATGTCAGATCTGAGATCCTTGTTTCCACTTGCAAACTTGTTAGAACACTATCAGATAATTTTGTAGGTGAGTTTCTGTGAGTTGACAAGATATAGGGTTTTGAATGCAATAATGGATAAATTATCTTCAAACTACTTTCATTCCTCTCCAAGCTTAAAATTTGCACACTCACAAAGAAAAGAAATATCGGGCCATTTAGGAGCTTACCTAGTCAAACCCCATTTTAGTGTTTCCACTTCCATAATGGCAATGCCAATAATAGGAAAGATAAATGATAGAAAGGAATGATGAATCAAAAAAGTGTTGTAACTCACCACCCTTCAATGGCTTCCTTAAAGGACTAAATTCATACACATCACTTCAAGGTCTTGGATCTTGCTTGTTTGATTGCTTGAATTGCTTGGAGACCTACAACAAGGGTTAGCCTTCACAAAAAATGACAACATAAACATGCATAAACTCACATAGGACTTGACATGATGTTTGGATTTTGAATTTCTGCAATAAAGCTCTAAAATGTACTGCTCTTGACTTGCTTGAGAGTGTTCTTGATCATAAGTTTTTGAATAGTTGTCTATATGATTTCAAATGATGCAATAACTAGGTATTTATAGGCATTTACTCTAATTTCCCGTAAATTAAATTTAATTTCCCGTAAATTAAATTTCAATAGCCGATATTTACAATTTGAATTTGAATGTTAAAGTATCGATACTAACATATTCAAATTTAGAATTCAAAAAAATAAGGGGACTCATACGCTCAAGGGCATCCTAATCCTGGCTCTATTTTCTAGGAAATAGGGTGTCAAGTAAAACATTAAATAAATACATTTGTTCAATGCTTGCAATTTCTCAAAAAACAATAAAAATAGGCTATAGAATGCATAATTTAGGAAATTAGGGACTTAATTAGGCACCATAATTTGGGGGGAAAAAACATAGTATGAAATTTTCAAGAGTGAAAATTTATGATGCTACAGGTGTAAGAGTTAGGTGTTCTCTCACATGTGTGAACACACACAGAGGAAATCTAATGAAAGAGGTGAGTAAGAAAGGTAGGGTGGCTACTTTATGACATGTGTAAGAGGTATGTTGGCTTTACATGTGTGAAAGATATGCTCACACATGTGTGAGGAAGGGGTAGGGTAGGTAGGTTAAGACACTAGTCAAGCAATGGAAAGTTTAGATCTTGATCCATGTAGATGGATTTAATGGCTAGGATTGAATGGACAAAGATTGAGGGTGAGGTGGAACTAAATATTAGGGGAAAATGATAATGAAGGTTAATTAGCCTTAATCAATGAATTACATAGGTGTTAATTAATTGATTTAGTTAGAGGATCAGAGGGATAAAGTTAAAATTAATTAAATAAATATAAATTTATTTAACTAAAGGTGAGGGATAAAGATGAGTTAATTAAATAAATATATATTATTTATTTAATTAATGGCTAGAATGGGGCAAGTTCAAGTGTGGTTGGGTATGGACAAGTTTAGGTGTCTACATTTTACCCATCTTTGATACGTAGTCATGACTATAAGAAGTGATGTCATATCAAAGAAGAATTAAATATAGTAGGTAGAGAGGGATTAGGACTAGTACCATAATGCCCCAATCAATAGTAGGATGAGGAAGGATGATGAGGAGGTAGTCGTATGCCCCCTTGCGAGGATATGCAAGTTCAAAGAATACAAACAGTCTCTCAAAATGGATGGGAGGGTTAGAGGATGAAGGACAAAAGGATATGGGAGAATATGGATGAAAGGGAAATATGTATGATATATAAATGGATAGAGAGAGAAGAGGAATGAAAATCATGTTTTATTAGTATAAGAAACTTATATTTGATATTGTACTTGATGTTATGCACCAAGGTATAAGGAACCCAAGTGACAGTGTATCAAGTATATGATAAAAAAAGGTCAAGTGCAAACATATATACCTTATGTGTAATAATCCATCCTAAATTATTACTTAATTAATATTATTGTATTTGAAACATGAATATATTCCAAATTAAAAAGACATAACTAGTGGCTAAAATAAATCATAGCTACACATGTCCATTTAAAATGAGTTAACGATTCATATATTCACTTCAAAAGTCAAATTACAATATCAGGTTTGACTTGGCTCCTAAGGCCACAAAGTCATTACATTTTACACTTTTCATAAAATACCATCAAATACATGAATGTATTACATCAAGTTACATCTTAGACTAAAATAGTGTTGTGAACAACTAAGGTTTTTCTTTGACACTCGCCTCCTCTAGTGGATGAGAACATGGTTGAAGTGCTTTACTGCCCAACCACGAAGCTTACGCTTCCCCGATATTCTTTTGACTTGAAGAATGCCCGACCCTGCAAGGAAAGTTTAGCAAGAGAAAAGTATACAAGCTAGAATATGGTGCATGCCCATACATCAACATGCAATTTCTATCTACAAGTTAGAAAATAAAATGCAAGATCTATGCTATGAATGACAGAAAGTGAAACCACATAGTTCATGCATACAAAAAAAACTATATTGCTTGGCCAAGCATAATAAATGTGTTGGAACAACAACAAACAATATGTTTTGGTAAAGAAAACATATACTCTCTAAACTCCATTTTGGTACCTATCGCAGAAGGTAACTTTCTACTATACAATATCTCATAGCAGCTATCTACCCTCTAGCCACATTTACACAGAGGTGCTCTAGTCAACTAAGGTATTACTGTTTCGTTCAAGTATTAGAATATTATTTCACATATGTCTTCAAAAGAAGTATCAAATTACTAATTTACTCTCTAAACAAAAATCAGTTTATGATTCAATAGAGTAATTCAACAATCAATCATATCATCCTTATGACTATTATATACTTTTCATCTATAAGCATTTTCCATTTAAAAATGAACTAAGAACAAACGAAGGTATGTCACAAGTATATGTATGTACATAAAAAAAGTCTATGTGCATACACATATATGCGCCTAATTAAGTTTTAGAATTTGTGCATACATTCTGAAAAATAAATCATTAAATCAAATTGCAATCTTAAAATAGTATTCCATTTCACGTTTCTTTTGTCAAAAATAAAGAAATAGAACAAGTCTATGTTAATAGTTTCACGCATACTGTTATTGCATTCTGACAACTATGCTACTCTAACATTGTTGTTTACATATTGATCATTCATCATTTAAATAGAACAAGTATTGTTTCCTACTAAACAGTTATAAGACAAGTTTACATATGAACATTCACTGTTTAAATAGAACAAATATTGTTTCCTACAAAACAATTATAAGACAAGTTGTTTACATATGAACATTCACTATTTACAACTATTCTAAAGTTGTTCTAGCTAAACAGTTTAATGGGCAAGGTTGTTTTCAGCTATAAAGTTAACTTAACAATAAAACAGTTTTGTTTACAAAAGATTATTCACTGTTTACATCATTACAATACTGGGTAAGTGCATAAAGTTGAGTCCACGAAACGTGGAAGTTTTTTGCCTTAGCCAAAAAATTGAAATCGGCATCGAACAAACGGGATCCCGATTTTATAAATGGGATCCCAATTTTTAAAAATTGGGATCCCGTTATGGTTCGGGATCATGAGCCTGAGACCAAACGGGATCCCGCTTTTTAAAAATCAGGATCCTGTTTCCCGTCGGACTCTGAAGCAATGGAGAGAACGGAATCCCAATTTATAAAATACGGGATCTCGATTTATAAATAACGGGATCCCGTTTTATACTGTTATTTTTTTTTTTAAAAAAGAACAGTTTTCACTTCTGCGAACGGGAACCTGAGTGATTGTTGGCGACATCAATCCCACGACCAGCTACAGGTACCCCACCTAAACACCATTTCTTTGCATTTTTTTAGTTTGAATTGAAATTTTAAAAGAAATACGTTAATTTAGCATGTATTCTTTTTAATTTATGTCACGTTTTAATCATTTTTTTAATTGTTATAGTAGAATTCAATAATTGTCAAAATAGACGAAAACTTGCAATGAAACTTAAATGTTTTTTAATAAGAATGAAAAAAAACCTTGAATTGTGTTTTAGAAACAAAATTTAACTTTTAAATCTTAAATTGTTCGATTAAACCCAGAAAAAATTGATTTTGAAAACCCTAATTGAAACAAAACAAAAAAAATTGCATTTCAAAACCCTAGAGATCGAAATGAAATAAAACATCGCATTTACAAATCCAAATCGATCTTTTTGAAACCCTGAATTCAAATCAAACGAAAAAAATTGAATTTGAAAACCCTAGTTTGAATTGAAACGAAAAAATTTCATTAAAAACCCTAATTGTTTAAAACTGAAACCCTAAATTGAATTGGAACAAAAAAATTGTTAAAACCCTAAATTGGAATCGAACAAAAAATCATTCACATTGCTTAAATGTTTTAAATTTTATTTGCTTTGTATGGAAAAAATGATATATATTAAACTTTAGTTTCAATTTTAAATTATAATTAGATTAGAAATCAATATGTTAAAGAATGGTTAAAATTCATAAAGTTTATCTTGATGTTTGTTTGCAAAAGTTAACAAATTCGTAAATCTAAACACATACAATCGATTCCAATTGACACTAACTTGCAACTCTAAATTATGCCAAGGGCCACCCAAACTTCACCCTAAGTTTGCTAAACCCTAGACCCTAAACTGTAAAATCTAAACCCATAACACTAAAGCATTTGAAATTTATGAACCCTAGACCCTAATCTTTAATTGGACATACCTAAAATTATGTAGGTTCAATGTCAAGAATGGGTCTATTTGGTAGATTTATGAAAACTATTTTGAATATCTAGAATGCCATAAAAGTATAATTATAGCAATTCCAATTGGAAACACTTGGGTACATATATATCGTATGAAATTTAAATCTAGGAAGGTGTCTATCATATAGGCGAGTTGATAATACATGGAAAGAGGTTTGTATGGCAATATATATATTAAGAAAAACATACAACATGACCTCTATAGGATTTTTAAGATGTGATCCTAGATAATAATCCACCCATCCTCAATCATAATGGATTATTTGGCAATTAAGAGAGATTCAATTTAACCATAAAATTACCTATATTTTGATACTATATAGATTTATGTGGAAGGATAGAAATGCATCAATATGCTTTGTGCCATATTTTATGAATATTAATATTTAAGAAAAATCTAGATAAGATTGACCTAAGTAGATGATTTATGTAAGGGATTTTTAGTGAACAAGTGACACACCATGGAGATAGGGATGGTATTTAAATTCTTATTTATAAATATAGTGTACCCCCTTTAAATTTGTATTTGGTTTTTATAATGAGTTGAAATTATCAATGTGTTACATAAAAGAAATTTGTGCTTAGATATATTTAAATTAGATAATAAAGATATAGTTATATAAAATAGGGAATCCAACATGAGGAATAAACCTTTAATGTGCCATTGTGTGCATCTAATTTATGCCAATGATTTAGTAAGAGTGATCGTCTAAGAGGATGAAATAAGCCTTGAAAAATTGTAAGATCTAACACTATTTTAATGTAGTTTTATATGTGTGTACATGTCCACTATGTTTTTTGAGTTTATGTTAATGTAAGATAAGGAGGATTGGTGGATATATTTGAAATCTAAAGAAAAAACAAAAATGATGTGAATATATAGATATATATTTTTAAAATGATTCTTTAACTTATCTATATTAAACATTGTATATTATCTCTATATTACTATCATGGCTTGATTTTCATTATGTCTACTAAATGTTGCTATATTTATTCATTGTTGTAATTAAATTATAGGGCTCAATGTGTAATCTATTTTACATCAAATTTTATAGTAGACTTATAATCCTAGAATGTTTGTAAATTTAATAGCTAACAAATAACTTGATAGGTGCAACTAAAAACCAAAAAGTGTGGTTTGATTTATCTCCATTAGGCTGGAAAGCTAAAAAATCTACTAGGTTTATCCCTATTAGGTTGAAAACCCAAAAGTGTAGCTTAATAAACTTACAAGTGGTGAAAACTCACAAAAGCACTAGAAACTAATATTTGCAAAACTACCCTTGACATATCAAAAAAAGCCAAAGGTCACCATATGTCATACCTGTATAGGTTGTATAGTTATATTAGATACCTTATAGTATCTCCTATTGGTTAAATATGTTTGAAGATGACATTAGCGACACATCCCTACATTTATATGAGATATATTATTAACATGTCGTGTTACACATATGCTAAGATACTCAAATATGGATAAGGAGAACTAGGGAATATATATTAGAAGAGAAAGATATACTAAGCTATCCAATATTATATTTTTGTACTTAGTGTAGAAGAGAAATTCTAGACCAAGAATGCAAGTGCAAACTCAATACTCTACTTCTAATGAAAGGTAAATAAAATAATGAAAGATTAGAGAAGCATAATATGTTCCATAACATTCTTTTATGGCTCTAAATGTATGTGTTGAAGTTGCTCTTTGGTTCTCTAATGTGATAACATATACATACAAATTTTATCATATGGAAACATTTGGGGATGTCATTATTTTATAGAGTTGAGGGGAAAGGAATGGAGGACTAGGTTTTTTTGGAATCGAGGACTAGAATTTCATGAGAGAATTTTTGAATTTGAATTTGAGAGGGAAGAGAGAATTAAATGTAGGTGGTTGGGTTGATGGAGGGCTTGTGTTGACTTGATTAGGTAGATGGGAATAATTGAATGCTAATTTGAATTTGGATTGAAGGTCTAGTTGGAAATGAATGGCTATGATTAGTCTAATTGATTTGATGGCTAGGATAGATTATTAATTTCATTTTAGATTTGATGAACTGGAAGTAAGTTACATTAGTTTGAGTTTGGATTGGTGATTTGGAATTATTTTAATTTTAAGCTATGGATGTGACATGATTATCCCCTTAATGGTTGATTAAAAGTTAGGATTTGGGGATTTTAGCTAATTAAATAATAAACTCTAAAGTCTAAACCGTAAACCCTAAAGCCATCATTTTTTCTTAGGCTCTTAATGAAATTTGGTTGTCTTAGGCAACTCCACCAAATTTCATTACCTTATGCCATGTAATTGTTTCCTAGGATCTTGCAGCATGTAGATCCCCTTAAGCTATCCTATTACCTTAAACCCTAAACTCTAAAGTCTAAACCCTAAACCCTAAAGCCATCATTTTTTCTTAGGCTCTTAATGAAATTTGGTTGCCTTGGGAAACTTCACCAAATTTTATTCACTTGAGCCATGCCATTTTGTCCTAGGACCTCACTAGACATAAATCCCCTTTAAGCCATCCTATCACCCTAAATCGTAATTCAATTTTCTTAAGGGGTTCCAATATGACATTTCTTAAGGGGATCAAAGAAGTTCTTAAAATTTGGTGATCAAAATTGCCCAATGCCCAACCAAATTTAACAATAATAAGATGCTGCAAGATTATACAATATCAATAGTTAATTGTATTTTCATTCAAATAACATGTGCCTTAGACATATAAATGAGGCTTACATATAATTTTTATCCATTTGTATTCAATTATTTAGAGCCATTTATATTGAATGGTTAACTTGGTATTTCCTAAACATGTATCTTACATCTTGGAAATTACAAATCTAATGTAAGTTCACTCATATCTTAAAGATCATGGATCATTCAATAATACTTACAATCACCTCCGCCATCCATCTCAACACCTTCACCTCACCTCCACCCACTCCACCTCGTAACCCCCCACCTCCACCACCTGAAATCAATGAGCATGCTCGTTTGCAAGCACAAATCAATGCTTTTGCTAGAACCATCCAAGATCAAATCAACATTATTCAAAATGAAGAATGTGTCGCACCTCCTGTGAGGATGTTTGCATCTGGGATGCAAACCCTTGTTGATGTTGTCAAGGCTATGGATGGGATCGTAGATGAGCATCGACAATGGCTAGAGGAGAGGAGAACTCCTGATTTTGAAAAGGAAAACACAAAGAAATGAAGATCTATACAGTAGAGATCCATAATAGTTTATAAATTAAAACAATGATCTTAAATAGTTATGAATTTACTTACATTTGGTGAGCTTGATGATGTTGTGTGATGAATTTATAAATTTGGTTCAAATGGATATTTTAGTGACATGAATTAATGATTTTGGTTCTATATGGATATTTTTAGTGACATGGATTTGTGAATTTGGTGGAATTTATGAACTTATAATGAATAGTATATAATAGTATATATTTTATGACTATCTACTAGATCATGATTTCTCTGTTGAAAAATTGTAATATATATATATGTGTGTGTGTGTGTGTGTGTGTGTGTGTTAGACATAAAATGAGCTTTTGTGAATGTTTCAAGTTTATTATTTAGTATGTGTGTGCATGTATTAAAAATTTGCATATATAGTTCTTAAATTTTGGTATAAATGTCTGTATGTACATAGTTTAGTTTAATGATTTACAGTACGCATGCAAATTATGCATCATATTTTTTATTTTAAATGTACATGTACATACATTTAATTTTTAATTTTGTATGGAGATGCTCTTGAGTTGAACAATCAATGTATATATGTGCATTTCAATTAAATACATGAGCTTAATATATATGTTGCTCATCCTATGTCAATTAATATATGATCTTAATTTTTTGTATGCACATGGACTATTTTGTATGATTTAAAATGCAGGTGCACATTATATCAAGCATATATCATGGATGATTTTAACATTGATGATATCATCAATCCACCACCTGAGCCACAACCAGATCCGCCTCCCTCCCCCCCTCCACCTCCACCTCCACCTCCACCTCCACCTCCCCCTCCCCCTCCCGCTCATATGCCACCTCTAGCACCTATGGCATCTGATGAGGCTCGCTTGAGAGCACGAATAAATGATCAAGTCACATCCTTACAGACACAAATCAATGCTATGTAGAGTCAAGCATTGATTGCTCCACATGTGAGATGTTTTGCATCTGTAATGCAAAACATTGTTGATTCCATTAGGATGATCGATTCTCATCTTGATAGGCATCAACGAGAGAGAGAACAAATGAGACAATTTTATTCTGATGGTCTCTCTTATAAACAAATATTAGACCTTAAAATAACAAAAGCCCATCTAGACCCCTACTTTCTTGACCCCGTTACCCGGCAACCCATTCCACCCAACAAATTTAGAATATCCATGAGGTGGTGCATACATCTGCAGATGATTGCACATTTTTAGGATCGATATGGTTTCAATAGTCCCCACATGCTAATTAAGTAGTGCCCATTAAAATTTTTGAGAAAGTTGTATGTAGAGTTTGTTTTGGGGCAAAAGCCCAATTATTTGATTTTAGGTCATTTCTGTGGTGTTGTGGCGTGCATGTGTCATTAACAGAGATTAGGGCAAGGGTTGATCCTGACGCCCGTGCACACACAACCCTTGTTGTTGCTCCCAATCCTCCCATTCCCCGGCACACTCCGTATATCATCAAGCTCGTCTCAACATTGTGTCTCTCAGTACACCACAGGAGACCTTGATCAGCACGCTTCTGTGATAGCGAGTGGGGAGCATAGAGATGAAGATGATGATGGAGGAGTTTTTTATGGAGCTGGTCCGAGTACTACTCCAGGAGTGTCGAGACTTGTCCCCCATATATGTACTAGTTGTCATCAAGTGTGTTATGGACCTGATCAGGCTACACCTAGTTTAGGTGGACAGGGAGATTCTGGTGGTTCATCTGATCGCATCAGTTCATTTGTAGAGTTCCTCGTAGCAGAACATCACCCTTGGGACACTACGACACAAGTATAAATATGCATCTAGATGTATGAACTCATTTTATAATATTTTTTATGGTTGTATATATCAAAGAAAAGTTTGCAATACATTTTAACAATCAATTTTTTTGGTGTACAAATGACACTTTCGATGCAAGGGAAATCATATGTACCACGAGTACATATATCGACATCGGTCATACTTGGCAACCCTTATGGGGTATTTTGATTTCAATTTTTAAAATTATATATGAAATCATAAATTATTTAACTTGATTTTTAAATTTATA
>VDFB02363312.1:232961-268114 GCA_007258455.2 Sequoia sempervirens
TGCATGGTATGGTAAACAAAAATGACTTTTAAACAGTGGTTTTTAGAAATGCCTATTAAAACTCAATTTGTAAAATCTAGGTATTGAAATAAATTACACATTTGGAAACTAGACTTCAAGCACTACATTTTATGATTAGTGACTTTTTTAAAGATTTCATCTCTAAGTGCTTCAAATTTTAAGGTCAAATGTGTCAAATACTGAAAATCAGGGAAAACACTTCCACTTTTTGGCCAAAAAGTGGACTCAACTTCTTGCACACACCCTACTATTTCAGACTAAACAATTACATTTAATGACATAAAATGTCATTTCCAATAGAACACTCAATGTTTGCAATTACTTATTGTTGTTTCAAGCTATTTAGAAGCTAAATAGCAACACTGCATTTAATTGTTCATTGCTTTAAAACATAACAGGTTTTCCACAATGAACTAAAAATAAACAATGTTGTTTTACCAGTAAAAAATATTATATATAGCTTCTCATTTGTCAATTTTCATGCAAGCCAAAATATTTTTCTAACAAATCAAATAGCCCAATTCCACACATGAAAACAAAATCCCTAATATTTAGATCTTGAACACTTTCATCACTGAAAATTTAATGAGCAATTTTAATATTAAAAAGAAACCAAGTACAACATGTATGTTGATGAAGAAATTGAGTAAATATTTTGATCAAGAGAATGACATAGAGGTTTTGGGTTCTAAACAACACTCATGCCTATTTAGGCTACAACAAAACGATCTTAATTTTCCCTGGATTCGACCAATCTCATAGGTCGGGTGCTTTCTTTCTTAGCATCAAAACTTATATTCAAAATTTCCCTTATTGGCATACTAGTTTATACCATGCATGTCATAATATTCAACATGCAGATTGTCTATACCATTTACACATTCAGGAATCAAGCTGTCAGTCTTCTAGATCGACCCAAGCAAGGATTTGTGAATCTCAAACTTATATTCATTCCATCGTTCCTATCGAATGAGATTGACTTCACACAAAATAACAATATACATAAATATGCAAGCTCTTAAAGCATTTGAATAAGCCCCTTTTTGTTATCAACCCATTTGATAACAAGAATTAGTAAATATACAAATTGAAATACAAAATATAGGGATTCCATGCCCTCTCACATGATCGTTATTCGATCCTTTACATAGAATATTTTTTACAAACACAGTCATAATGAATAATTTTCGTAAGCCTTCTTAAGGCTAAGCATTATCATGCATAATAGAAATGATGGCTGAGCCTTATAAGGATTTCGAGCCTTGACCTAACTTTGCATATAGTTGTAAAGGATCTAAATCTTTATGTTTTCCAAACTAGAAGGTCGTAGGCCATGCGACCTCCACAAAGTGGATTAATAAAACTTTATACATTCGGCTCAAGGCCGAATTAAACATAGAACAATGACTCACATTTTCCTCAGCTATGAAAAAAATTGATTAAATTGAAGAAATACTTCAAGCATGATACAATAATGGCAATAAGAACAAGTCGATTTGTTTTAAAGAAAACGATTTACCTCCAATTCAAGCTTTTGAGATGTTTCCCCTAGATTTTTCCTTTGTCTCTAGTTCGCCCTCTGCTTTTCCTTTCAAATCCTCAATTTTTCTTCTCTCTCTACTTTTTCGCTTAAGTATATTTTCAAAAATGGAATCAACACTTTCTTTTGCATGTTTCTGGGTGATGACATTATTTCCATGCTACTGACCACTTCTTGGTTTGAATATTGTCTTTAAAACTATAGCAGTCCATGTCCTTCGTGGATTACCTTGTGATTTCTCATTGATTTCAAACAGTCCAATTTAGAATATATCAGTTGTTGAATTTGAATTCGATATGAATTTAAATGTGTATGTATATATGTATATGTATGTATATGTATGTATATATATACATATATATACCTATATGTATTTATATGTTTTCATTCATATTTACCATGTTTTCAAATTATATATATATATATATATATATATATATATATATATATATATATATATGTATGTATGTATTCGCTTTTATTTACATACATGTATACATATACATTCTGGTGAAAATTGTTTGTTTGGAAGAGCTTTTAAGTTCCATATTTTATTATTTAAATTAAGAAAGGAACTTTTCATCTCATCTCAAGCATCCATATATGTAAACTAAAATAATTTATTTTCACTAATTTTTCACATAATGAAATCTCTTATCCTTTTTAATCATTCTTTACAATACTTACTTTCATTTTCTTCAACACATAGAGTTTGAGTAGACAATTTAATCTATAAGCCATTCATTTCAATAACAAAAACAATTCAAGTCATGAAATTGTGTTCCTCTATATATGCAAAATAGTTCAAATGCAAATCATCATGCCATTTGTGGTGTGTGCACCCAGATTCCAATTGGCTTACCATTGGATCTGGCTAAAGAATACCACTTCAATCGTGTTCTCATCCTTCAACTTGTCAGCCTATATCTGCAAACATTTACACTTGCAAATTTATCAATAACGTTCAATTCTTGGTAACATATAAAATAATTTCCAAAAGTTCGCAAAGTCAACATTAGTCAACTTCTTTCATTCAAATTTTCAAAAATTCAAAAATTTCATTTAATATATATATCAAATTTCTTCAATGATTCAATTTTCCATATTATAATAAATATGCAATAAAAATTTGGTCTTGGAGAGATAAGGACGACACATACAAAGGAATGGCATTGGTTCCAGTAGGGAGATCAGCGGGACTGCTGGTAGGCATAGCACTGGGTGACCAATGGAGGTGGTGGTTTAGTCGGGATGAGGCCCCCCGAATGTGGTCTCACTGGTTCATAGCTCTAGTCAAAAGCATTCAGGGTGCTGCCCCTTAGCAGTGATTTACCAAGAAGAAAAAAAATGCAATAAAAATTGGGTTATGACATCCTTCCCCTCTTCGAAGGAACATCATACTGATGTCTAGTAAATTGGAATGAAATAACAACATATCAAATTTGAACATACATGTCTATTTCACCATCACATCAAAATATATATGTCTATTTCAACATCACATCCAAATATATATGTTTATTTCAACATCTCAACAAAATTTTATATGTTTGTTTCAACATCTCAGCAAAATTATATGTCTATTTCAACATCTCAACAAAATTATATATGTCCATTTCAACATCTGAACCAAAATTTTCAAGAAAAATTATTGAAGTCTCTTTCTCAAGAAAGCAAATGTGGAAAGGAGCATTCTATTTCTTTTGCATCCTCCTAAGTAGCACTATCCTCTAAGTACTGGTCCCATTGGACCTTAAATTGAGCAATATCTCTACTTTGCAACTTAACATTGCGTCTATCTAGGATTCTAATGGGCTCCACTAGCACCACTCCTAGATCATGTACCTGCAAGGATTTCCAATCAAACACATGAGTCACATCAGGATGATATGGATTAAGCAAGGAAACATGAACACATTATGTAGTCGAGCCAGAGCAAGTGGTAGAGCTAGTCTATAAGCAATTGGGTTAATCACTTCCAAGACTTCAAATGGTCCCACTTATCTTGGGCCAACTTGGAAGTCTTTTTAAAAACAATAGAACTTTTATGAGGTTTAACTCTCAAGAAAACTTTATCCCCGGTTGTGAACTATGTAAGAGTTCAGTTCTTGTTGGCATAACTCTTCTGTTGATTTGTTGCCTCTTTCAATCCGCTCTTAATGACCCTCATTTGTTCTTCCATTTATTTAATCATTTCAGGTCCTACTATGATCCTATCCTCTAATTTATCCCAATTGATGGGGGTACAACACTTCCACCCATACGGAGCTTCAAATGGTGTCATGCTTAAGGATGTATGATAAGACTTGTAAGAAAACTCTACCAAAGGAAAATATTCTTCCCACCTATACTATTGGTCCATACAATACATTTAGAGATCTTTGACTACCCGATTCACCCTCTTTGTCTACCCATCAGTCTGAGGATGATCAGCTGAGCTGAAATTTAGTTTGGTCCCCAATGCAACATTCAAGGTCATCCAAAACCTTGAGGTCATCTATGTGTCCCTATCAAAAATAATAGTCCCTGGCACTCCATGTAAGCAGAAGATCTCCTAGACAAATTTCTTAGCCAGGGTCAATGATCCATCCTTAAGGTTCCCTTGTAGAAGTGTGGAACCTTAGTCAACTTATCAATCATGACCAAGATAACATCATGCTTGTTCTTTCTCAATGACAACCCCTATACAAAATCCATACTGATCATTTTCTATATATACTCAAATATGCCATGAGGATACAATAACTCGACTAGATGTCCATGCTCAGCCTTGAGTTGCTAGCACTCTAAGCATTTGGTTACGTACTCCACTACATACTTCTTGAGTTTTGGCCAAAAATAGTCTTCAACTCTGTGATCATCTTGGATACTTCGGGGTGTCCTGAATAAGGTGCATTGTGAACTTCTTCTAAAATCAACTTTCTTAGCTCTTTAGAGTTAGGAATATACATTCTTCTCTAGTATCTCAAAATACCATCCGGTTCGATCTCAATACCCATCAAATGGATGATCTAAAGGATTTAATGCTAGGGAGCTCTTCACTCTCTCATAGTGTTCATCCCCTGATAGATTCTAAATTACCTACTGTCTCAAGTTAGACCTTGTTGAGATCATGGCTGCCATATGTCTTCATCTACTAAGAGCATTAGCCACTCTATTCTCTTTCCCTTTTATACATTCAATTCCAAAGTCATACTCACTAAGGAATTCCATCCACCTTCTCTGTTGTGCATTAAGGTTTGGCTAGGTAAATATGTATCTCAATCCTAAGTGGTATGTCTTGAGTTCAAATGGCTTTCCCAAAAGATAACGCCTCCACATCTGTAAGGCATTAACTATGGCCACTAATTCCAAATCATGGGGCATGTAGTTCACTTCATGCTACTTTAGCTTCCTTGACTCATATGCTACCACTGTCCACCTTGCATTAATACCGCTCCCAATCCCTCTCCTAAAGTATTTGTGATTATTGTGAATCTCCCATTAGGATAAGGGATGGTTAGCACTAGTGTTATCGTGAGCCTCTCCTTCATGAGTTGGAATGCCTATGATAAGACAAAAAAATGTCTCATCTATTAGCCAAATAAAAGCATGCACTTTGCTTAATTATGAAGTTTATCAAGATTGGATGTGATGAGGAAAGTAAGATTTTCAATTGTAGTAGTAAAATATTTCATCATATCTTAAAAATTATGATCTGGGTTCTTGAGATTTTTGGATATAAATTCAAAGACAAGAAGATGAAAAAACCTATTAAATTTCACGAAAACCTAATTTGTGGTTTCAAAGAAAACTTCACTAGTATGATGCTCCAGAATTCTAATCCCATGCTCCAAAAATTCTAGATGCTCTGGAATTTGTTCATTTGTTTGCTTCTATGCTTTGGAATTCTCAAAACTAAGTGAAGGATCATTTATGAAGAGGTTGAGAAATTTGGGCTTCTATGAGCAATTAAGGGATAATAGTTGAGAGTATCTAGGGAATAGTTCCAAGCATTAAGGTAGGTTGTTGGGTTGTACAAACAAATGGAGCATATCTAGGAGACAATTTTGGGTAATTTGAACCTTTTTGCAAGCATCTAGGAGTTGTTTTATGAGCTTTAATGACGCATAAGGGAAAACATGAATTTTTTAGCAATCAAATGCCTTTTTGGAGCTTGTTTAGGGGTTGCAAAATAGACATATTTTTTTTGGACGACCAAAAAAGATTGACTCAGAAAGATGGAGGAAAGACTTATCTTTTTCCATCAACACATGTTCCTATCTTCTAGCAAGTTGTTGCACAAAAATTAAGGCTCATCTTTGAGATTAGTTGAAGATAGAAATTTTATAAATTCATTGTAATCAAGGAATCAAATGAAGAAGATTTTTATAAAATAATAGAGTTTATTTTTTAGCAATAGTTGTTTATAGTTTTATTTCCTAGAAACAATTTCATTTCCAACAATTACATTTCTGGTATTTTCCTTTATAAGTTTCTTAGATTAGATTTGATTTCAAAAATTTCTTTCATGCATTGTCTTTCAATTCCATTTGTAGAAAAAACTTGTCATGTAAATTATTTTTTCTCCCTCTTTCATATTGCCATGGACACTGCCCTAGGTTGATATTGATAAGTTAAATGATGAGGAATGCAGTGACACTCATCAACCTGCTCACATTTCTTGGTCCATTCAAATTGCATTCCCTTCCTTTGGAGTGAGGTAATAGGAGATGCAATATAGGAGAACCCTTGTACAAACTTCCTATAGTATTCTGTGAGGCCCATGAAGCTATGGACATTCAACACATTATGAGGCACTAGCCATTTTACAATCGCCTTGATCTTCAAAGGGTCTATAGAGACTCCTTCAGTTGAAATGATATGGCTTAGATAGTGCACTTTATCTTGATAAAATGAACACTTGGACAACTTCCCAAAGAGTTTCCTTTCTCTCAATCATTGAAAAACTATTCTCAAATGCCTATCATGCTCTTCGACAGTCTTTGAGTAGACTAGAATGCCATCAATAAAGATCAGAACAAAATAATCTAAGTAGTCTCTAAACATGCTATTCACGAGGTTCATAAAGGCTATTGGTGCATTAGTTAATCTAGAAGGTACCACTATGAACTTGTAATGTCTATACCAAGTTCTAAATGTAGTCTTTGGAATATCTTCTTCCTTAATTCTCAATTGGTGGTACCCTATCCTAAGATCAATTTTGGAGAACACCATTTCTCCCTTCATTTGATCAAACATCTCATCAATCCTCGAGAGTGGGTATTGATTCTTGATGGTCACATTGTTTAGCATTCGATGATCTATATACATAGACCTAAAGTTCCATCCTTCTTTTTCATAAAGATAACTAGTGCTCCCCAAGGAGACACATTGGGTCTTATAAGCCCTTTGTCCAGTGATTCCATTAGCTAGGATTTCAACTCATAGAGTTCTATGGTGGTCATTCGATAGGGTGCCTTGGATTGAGGCTCAAATCTTAAAACAAGGTTGACAGAAAAGTTGAATTCCCACTTCAGAGGTAACTTTTTAAGTTCATCAAGGAATACGTCTTGGAACTCCTTGAGGATAGAATATTCATCTAAATATGATTCCTTGTTGTCAGGATTATTGACATGCACCACATAAATTGCACACCCCTTTCGACGAGCCTTCTTGAGTTGCATCATAGAAATCTATCTAAGCTCTAAGGGTCTTTACATTCCATAAACCTCAACTGGGTTTCCATAATCATCTAGACAGATGACCACCTTATCCTCATAGTTCACTATATCCTTATGCTCAATTAACCAATTTATTCCAACAATTACATCATGTGAGCCTAAAGGTGCCACATACAATTTGAACTGAGTTTGAAAGGTTGGAAGCTCTAACTCACTATAAAAGAGACATGTATCTACCCTCCGCTCTGCTCGATTACCATATTGGACTATCCATGAATTTTCCATGTATCTAGGTCTAATGGGTACCTTGGAAATTATTCTAGGATCTATAAAACATTTAGTAGCTCTAGTATTAATTAAGATAGAGACCAATTGGCCATATAGCTTACCCGTCAGTTGAATTGGTGAAGCCTGATACTTTGCCTGCCTATTATCCACTATAGCATGGATTTGCTGATATTGAGTCTACTGTTAGCTTCCTTCCTTTTTCTACTTCAACCATTGAGGATAATTTGAGGCATAATGATCACCTCCACAAGTGTAAAACCCATCTCGAGGCCCTTTATGACCTCCTAGCTTGTCCTCTCTAAATCCCTTCTGCTTATGGTCATCTTTACCCTTGCCTTTGTTTGCCTTATTTTTCTTTCCACCATTACCATCTTCACCCTTCTCCTATGAATCACTTCCCCTCTTGAGATTACGAATTTGATGGCTCTTTTCTCCTCTATAAAAATTTCTTTTTCCCGTACCGTGACTTAGAATTTGAGTCACTACGAAGTTTTGATAGTTGTTGTAGTTTTTGTTCTTGTTTGGTGGTGTTTTGGAAGACTTTATTCATGGTTTGAGGCTCATGCATACCCACTTCAGCTCCTATGTGAGGTCTAAGTCTCATTATAAATTTTTGGATACAGAAACATTCATCTCCCTGATATTGAGGCACATATTTCAACAAGTTGGTGAACTTTTCCCAATACTGAATCACAGTCATGTTTCCTTGGCTTAGGTTCTGAAATTTAGTCACTTTCTCATCAAAGAAAAGTTGTGGTAACCATCTTTTCCTGAAGGCTTGGAGAAAAAGTTCCCAAGTGATCTCAGTAGGCTAAAGATTCTGTTTTAACTTCTCATTATCCTAGCAAGTCGTTTCTTCACCTGAGAACTGATATGTATCCCATGCTGCCTTAGTCTATTCAGAAGGTTATGAGGCTTGAAGTATTTTTCCATCTCTATAATACAAGCCTCAGCTCCTAATCTGATAGTCTTACCATTGAACTTAGGTGATGCTACTCTTTTGAGATCTTTCCCAAGCTCTTCCTCAATTCATCCTCATGGACCTGCCCCTGGATCACCATCTCCTTGATTGGCTTATGTCTTCCTGCAGTCTCGATCCTCGCGTGCCACTCGAACTTCTTGCTCTATACGATCCATGTGAGACTCTTTCCAATTCATAAGCTCTAGAATTTGCTCCATCCTATTGTTAGGTCCATTATCAGAACCACTACCACCCTCATCTAGTCTGGTGGTCACCATGTTGTCCCACACTTATCCTGCAACACATTCATGTTTATCACATCTCAACACAAGGTTCTATGAATAAACATTCTTATGCTACATCTCATAATTTTTTATGTGCATACATTTCTCATTCAGAAGACATACACATTCATGCATAATACACACATTTTAGAGTCCTTCATTGAACAAAACAAAAAAGCATCATCTGATTTTATTTATATTAGGGTGAGTCAATAGACCCTTATTTACAATAGGCTTCTTGTTACATCATTCTAATTTCTCGATATTAGAAAGAGAACATTCCTCAGGGTCCTCATCTGAGTTTACATCAAAATTTATAGAAGAGGATGGTTGAGCACGCAGGCTCTCCACTTTAGTTAACAAGGGTGCATTGGGTCTACACCCTATAGGCCAATCTCGGATTGCAAGAAGCTTTTTGATCTTAGGTGTTTGCTTCTCCACAATCTTCAAGCCTCTCTCTAGCTTAAGTTGTGTAAGAGCCTAAGCTAGAGTTTCATCATTGAGAATTTCTTATTGAACCTCCATCTTGGCATTTTCCTCCTTTACATCATTCTTATGTGGGGTTCTAATAGTTTTCCCTTTCCTTCGTCTTGCCTTTGACCTTCCCATTTTCACATTCAATCCAAGTTCGGCCAATTCTAAGGATAACCAAATTTTGGTCAAGGGTCAACTATCCCTAGTCAAACTATGGTACACTCAAAAGGCCTAGAGTTGAACCCTAAGCTCTTATACCAAATGCAATAATCCATCCTAAATTATTACTTAATTAATATTATTATATATGACACATGAATATATTCCAAATTAAAAAGACATAACTAGTGGCTAAAGTCAATCATAGCTACACATGTCCATTTAAAATGAGTCAATGATTAATATATTCACTTCAAAAGACAAATTTCAATATCAGGTTTGACTTGGCTCCTAAGGCCAAAAAGTCATTACATTGTACACTTTTCATCAAATACATGAATGTATTACATCAAGTTACATCTTAGACTAAAATAGTCTTGTGAACAAAAAATGTTCTTCTTTGACATTCGCCTCCTCTGGTGGACAAGAACATGGTTGAAGCACTTTACTGCCCAACCATGAAGCTTACGCTTCCCTGGTATTCTTTTGACTTGAAGAATTCTTGACTCTGCACGAAAAGTTTAGCAAGAGAAAAATCTACAAGGTGGAATCTGGTGCATGCCCATACATCAACATGCAATTTCTATCTACAAGTTAGAAAAGAAAATGCAAGATCTATGCTAGGAATGGCAGAGAGTGAAATCATAGAGTTCATACATACAAAATGAATTGTATTGCTTTGCCAAAGCATAATAAATTTGTTGTGACAACAACAAATAATAGGTTCTTGTAAAGAAAACCTATACTCTTTGAACTCCATTTCAACACTGTTGATGGTAAAAAATAACACAACAACGTTAAAATAGAATATTGCTACTCTACTTCTCTTGAAAAAGACAAATAATATAAAATACCCATCTTCCAAGGTCTCTGTAGTTGGTTCTCAACTATGCTATTGTCATTCAATGGCCTATGCAACTGTAATGTTGAAGGGGCCAACTGGTAAAGGGTACAAACTACATAATACAAACTAATCTAACATTTGGGGGGGTGTAAATAAACAATAAAAGATAGAACAAAGCTTAGGACAACAAAGCATGAACGTAGATTTCTCTTAATTCAGACATATAAACTTCACAATTAGTATTTCTTCAACCAATTAAAACCATAAAATGACACAATTTACAGAACAATATGTACCATTGCATTCATTTACAATACATAATTCATTATGTACACCATTCATCATCACTTTTTAAAAAAAAAACTTTCTTTTCAAATAAAACACATTACCAACTCATTGCCAAAATTCATAGATCGACAAATATAAAGAAATACCATCCACATATAATTTAACAAAATAGTTTCAGATTCATAATCTTCTATTGATTTTCATCAAATAAGAGACATTTATGCACAACAAAATTCACTGGCATATGAATAAATATTATTCAGTAACATTATCATCAAACTAACTTCTGAAATAAATAAACTTCATTAAAATTGTAAAATTGTCTTTTGAGTATTTTTGCATAAAAAGCTGTAAAAAGTCTTAAAAACTATAAATACTATCCTAGATCTCTCTTAGGCATCCAATCTTGACTTCAATCAGTTGAACTTTACAATGAGGAGATAATTTCTACATATAGACAATTTTAGCACTAGTTCCTCCTATCTAAAATTAAGATCCACAATTTGAGGTTTCAAATCCACAAATGTAGGAACACTTAGATAACTCTAGTGTTTGTCTCTGCTGTAATTTATGAAGCTGAACAAGTGTGCCAGTTGCTCCTTCAATCAAAATTTGGACTCCTAGTCATCATTTATATTCCTGCCAACTACTGTGAGTTACTCTTGACTTGCTAGCTCTGTTGCCCAGTCATTCCTTTCTTCAAAATTTTCCCAAAAGGATACCACTACTGTCAAAAAAGATAATTAAAATAGCCTTTTACTGGTCACCTTTATGCTAGGTCCCACGGTATTCATCATAGCTAGCAAACAACTATTTTATTATGTCATCATCTAGTCCATCGACCCAATCAACCTTAAATCTTGATTCTTCAAATTTATTTTCCACTACATCAACAGTTACTTTCATTTGGCCAACATCCTTGGCTACCCAATGCAAGTCACATCTGAGCTCCAACAATCTATCCAAGAGTGGTGATTTGACAATATCTCCTTCTTTCAACATTTTATTCAGTCGTTCTTCCCATTCATCCTTTATATCTCCCAATGATTTGAGTCTTTGATCTAGAGGTAAGGCTTTATCAATAAATCTTGAAACGAGTTCTTCAAATACACCCATGTGTTCAAATATCTCACGAACATTCTTGAGAATGATTATCCCGTGTTCAATAAGAGTCTCTAACTTAAAAGAAGATATATGAATTGCCTTTGCAATATATCTAGAATCCTCCTCACCTAGAATCTAAGACTGTACCGGCTCTTCCTCAGTCATTTTGTCAATTGCTCTGAGCTTTCCCAAGTATTTTTTGAGTTTCCCTTCTTCATCCCACCATTTCTTCATAAATTCTTCTATGGTTTTGATTAATCTAAGCCCTTTGAAATACTTAAAACTTTCATCAAAGAACTTATTCATATTTGATTTGAAGGTGTTAAGCCAATTGTCAACCTAGGTGGCTTTCTTTTTCATCTCTTTCAAACCATCTACTTCTTTTCTACTCATTAAAATGAGAACCTTTGTTGGTGCAGGTTGCTTAGGAGTAGATGAAATCAACTCCTTTAAGAAATCTTTCATCTTACCAACTTGAGCCTTCAACTCATCTTTGGCCTGCTTATCTTTAATCAGCTTGGACTTGGTGGTAGTAGCAACAATGTCAATTGAATTTATCTGTCGATTTCTAGTATGCTTTCTTAGATTAACAGTACTTATCTAATAGTCTTCGGGTTGCGATTCTCTATCATCCTTATCAACAATTAGAGTAGCAATCTCAACTACCAAATGCCCTTCATCAGTTAACTCGGTGAGTGTACCACATGAGCCTTCTTCTTCACCTTTACCTTATCAATTTCAACTCTCATATCATCCCAAGTCACTGGTTGGGCTTGTACTTGCTGCCTTTTCTCTAGATTCAACTTTAACCAAGTGGGTGTGGCTGGTTGAGTGGCTACTTGTTGAATATTTTGAGGTTTAGAGGATGGAGGAGTAGAAGCAATCATCACAACAATCCTCTAAGAAGCATTTTGCAAATCTTCCTATTCTTTTTGCAACCTTTCCTATTCAATTCTCTCATTTTCAGCTTTGATTTCATCTATCTTTCTCATTTCCTCCTCTTTCTTAGTGGCTTCTTCTTCATCTCTTAGCCTTTGCTGATCTAACTCTTTAGCTCTGTTCTCCTCTTCTACAACCTTTTCTTGTGCATCTTTCCTTTCTAATTCACGAGCCTCATCTTCTTTCTTCTTCAGTGCTTCATCTTCTTCCACTTCCCGAGCTAACTCCTTAGCTTTCTTTTTCTATTCTTCTTCTTGGGTAGCTCATTCATTAGCTAGATTTTGAGCACTTTCCATCAATTCTTGTTGTTCTTTCTCCGTTAGTACATCATTCAATTCCATTTCAGCACTATGTAGGCTGCCAACTTCAAATTCAACCCCTTCTTCTCCTAGTCCTTCTTCAACCTTTTTCAAATACTCCCATTCAGGTCTTTCTCCCTCTTGTGATGGAGTTCTCTCAAAATCTAAGGAAATATTCTCAACAGTAATCTCAGGTTGTTCCTCTTCTCAAATAGTTATTGCTCCTGAAGTTGATGGCATGCTAGGAGCACTTTCCTTAGTAGGTAGAGGAACAATAAGAGGTCCTTAAGAAGCCTCTTTGCCAGGGTGAACAACAACCAAAGGTGCAGTAGCAAAACTTGAAGCAACCCCTGCAGTAGTGACCTCATAGGTAACCTTTTCCTTACACAAAGCTTTATCAATTTATTGTAATGAAATCTCCTCCTCTGTGGAGGCAGGCTGCTCAGTGGTTGTTTCTCCCATTGTGACACCTTTCTTCTAACTTTTATATTGATTTGTCTCTGTGAAAGAAGTGGGCTCTCTACTTGAACCTCTTTTCTTAGTTACTGCAACCCTTAGGTATTTTAACCGGAGTTTTATCCATTTCAAACTTCTATTCAAAACTCCACATGATATTTTAACAATCTTAGTTTCCTCCTCTGCCCAATTGATGGGATCCAAACTCTTTGTGGCATCTTGTTCTATATCATACCGGGGATCAACACTGATCCCATCATTTATAGTATCTTCAGGAATATCAATCTTAACACCAAAATCCATCATCTGGGGAATCATTAACCTCTCATAGCTCCTTTTCCTTACCTCAAAACGATCCTGTAAGTTAGCCCAAAAATATTCAAGAAGTGGAACATGTTGAGTAAAGTAAGAAGGATAAAGAGAATGCATCTTCTTCTTTGGATCAAAATCTTTCCTAGAAGTATGCTACTTGAAATTTAAAGCTTGGAACTCTTTGATTGCATATTTAGCCATAACTGATGAAGAACAAGAATAGAATCCCAATTCTAAGGGAAAAGAATGTGCAACAGTCTTATGTTGTGAGGAGAAAACAAAATTTACCTCTGCAGCTTGTCTAGCAAACTCCATGAGAACCCACCTATTGCCTCAACATCTTGGTAATTTAAACAGACGACCATCAAAACCAAACAACCTGAAATAAGTAGATTTGGGGTATTGAATGAACCAACACCCCCATTCCTGAATAAACTCCATGGCTTCCCGAGACAACTTGAAACCTATGTCCCCTGTGAGATGATTTATAACCACATATAGGAAAGCATCATTTACTCTTTTGAAATGCTTCTCTGATTCCTTGAGCTCCAACTGGTCATAGTGTTCCCAAGCTTTCATTTGATTTGGGCCATCATCCACTGACCCTATAGTTTTTAGTCCAGGAAATCTTCCAATCCTCGCTGCACAATATATAACCTAAGAAGAAATGTAAAATGTCTTGGTCTATGTCACCTCGAGGAGCTGGTCATGAA
This sequence comes from Sequoia sempervirens, assembly GCA_007258455.2. Taxonomy (NCBI): domain Eukaryota; kingdom Viridiplantae; phylum Streptophyta; class Pinopsida; order Cupressales; family Cupressaceae; genus Sequoia; species Sequoia sempervirens. Next base: position 247,307 of record VDFB02363312.1, read on the forward strand.
TGTTGTCTGAAATGATCTAACCCAAGTCCAAATGTTGCTTTCCATCAAGGATCAACTGGATGAATGGAAACATCCATAGTTCGAAGACACAAGAATTTTCCTTTCCGAATACCTTGGCCAACAATGTAATAATGTCTCCAATTTTCTCATAAAAATATGACCTCTTCGGGTTATCAAGCAATTTCTTTGCTGACTTGTTTTCCTTCTTCATCCATCATTTTTTGATGACTTGTTTATTTCCTTCTACATTTCTCTTCCATATTGCAAGTTCCAGAGCCTTGGTCATAATCTTAAGGTCAGGGTAAGGAGGAGGATACAAAACATGCCTAATCATGGTAGGAGTTAGATCAATAATCACATTGCCTCGAGCATCAATGCACTGTCTTTGAGTGGGATTATATGTTTCAACAATTGTCAAAATGAACTCGGGACACTGTACTATAATAGGAAAGCTAGCTACATGAGCTAGTCTTGACTCTGCAATTCTTTGGGCTCTTGGGGTAGCATCTTTTGAAAATACATATGTACAGAACTACCCCAAATCCATATGCCCCACCAATGTGTTAGTTATATTTGAGACTTCAGATTCAAATTTGGATAGGGATGGATTCCCTTGATACTTATATTTCATTGTGTAGGGCAGTTGTTTTGGTTTCAATCTCTTCTTGCTAGCATTCTTTGATGCCCCCTTAGATGTTCCCTTAGTAGGTACTTCCTCAATAGGTATTTATCCTTTAGAATTAGGCATTTGTTACTTATTATGCACTATGGACCATTATTAGATATAAAAGGAGACATATGAATAACATCATAACATAGGAATCCACATTAAATCAGCTTGAAAACTCAATTCAACAAATTAACTTGTTCATTTTCAAGCATCGGGCTCAAAATAGAACCAAGAAATTAAGCTATTTCATACATAAACTATTTTGTCAGGTGTCGGTATTAGGTTAAGACAAAGCACCAGACCCATGTTTAATGAAAGAATTTCAATTCAATTCCCTAGCTTAACCCCACCATATTCAAGAATCGAGGTCAGGTTCAGGTCTGGGACAAGCAACTAGCCATATGATAGAAAACAGGTTGAGTACTGATCCGCGGCTAGATCCCGTAGTGTGGTCGGGAGTTAGGGTCGAGGTGTGACCAAGTAATGGCAGCTAGCCAACATGAAGGGGATCTCACATAGTTCTGATCCCGATATTACGTCGGAAGTCGGGGTCAAGGTGTCATTCAAAACCATTCCCCTTATGACGAACAAGTGTTGGGAACTTCCTGAGTTTTAATCCCACAATGTGGTTGAGAGTCAGGATCAAGGCCTTGGGATGAACCAAGCCTAAAAATGTTTATGGGAATGGATCAACCCTAAGTCCTGACCCCGACATGAATGTTGGGAATCAGGATCAGGTCTTGACTAGGTCCATGTGTTAGACAATGGATTAAAGGTTAAGTGTCGAAACAACTCCCGATCCCGATTGTAATGCGGGGGTCGAAAGTAGAACTTTGAAGAGCACTTAGCGAATGCCTTAAACCAAACCTATGGTACTGGTTCAAACCCCAATCCCAATATGATGCAGGGATCAGGACTCGAGATGACAATGGATAACGAAGGCTTTAAGAAATATAACAGTTTCCAGAACATGCCTTTGGGACTGGGTTAAGGAGTGGACCAAAGAACTTGCTTTCAAACAGTCAGGAATTCAAAAATAACAATTCAAAACAACCCGACCAAACACAAAAAAACCCTAGGAAGCTAGGGCACGACAAGATGGACAATCTTACGACCAAACGAAGACACGACGACACCAAAAACACCAAGGTGAATGAAACACTCCAAATGGTGCAAAAGAAGAAAAAACACATAGAAACAAAAACAAGACCAGACGAAGAAGAGTAAAATGGAAAGAAAAGAACAAAACGAGAAAATGAAATGTAAGAACAACAGAAGAAAAAACAAGAAGAAAACAGAAGAAAATGAAAGCAAGAAAGCCTACCTTCAAACACACCCAAGAATTATGGAAGCACGTTGACAAACTTGTGGCAAATTCTTGAAAACCCTAGCTCTTCATCACTCTCTTTCTCGTCTCTAAACTTCTCACGCGCAGAATGGACAAAAATTGAGGATTGGCGAGACTTATACACGTTCGCAAGTGTGAGCAGTTATGGCATTAACTGGTAGTTGGTCCGTCCTTGGGATTCGAGCGGAGTCATGAAATGAAGTTGCAAGCACGATGTAAGGTAGGGATCGGGATCGGGTCTTGGACTGAGACCAAACTCCAAAAGGTACAAAGTTTAGTAACAGACTGAGGTTCGAACCTGACAAACAAACGAACAAGTGGGGATCAAGATTAGGCCATGAAATGAACCGATAACTTTGAAAAGTCACCAAGGAGAAGTCACAGCCCCCCTGATGTCTAATCGCAAAAGATAGAATGGGAACTAGAACTGGGGCATGCAAAGGAACTTTTCCTTTCAAAAAGTGCAAAGTCAAAGTCACACTCCGAAGCCCGATCCCGTAGGAAACAAAGACACGAAAAAGGAGCCAGATGTCACGATCGGGCTAGAAACAGGAACAAGAACTTTGAAAAGTTCTTGGTTCCTATTTCGGTTTGAAACTCGACCCCGACATGAACACAAAAAACATGCAAGGCAAAAACAAGAAAGCAGGACCGAGACATGTACAAAAACTAGAACTTTTAAAAGAACAAGTGCAAGTTCTTTCCCACGACCTGAACCTGGAAACAACAAAGACAAGAACAAGGAAAAATGAAAGGGCGGGGACCGAGACATGAACAAGCACTTGAGCTTTTTGAAAAGGAACAAGCGCATGTTTTGACTCACGACCCGAGCCCGCAAAAAAAGAGGAAGGACTTAGGAGGAAAAATAACAACTCCTAAGACCCAAGCAAGAACACCAAGGGCAAACAAACACAAGGGGGACCCATTTTGACCAAAACCAAAATGGGGTGGTTATGCAAGGCATAACAAGCACCTGTTCCGGAAGGTAACTTATTACTATACAATATCTCATAACAACTATCTACCCTCTAGCAAAATCTACCCTGAGGTGCTCTAGTCAACTAAGGTATCATTGTTCCATTCAAGTATTAGAATATTCTTTCACACATGTCTTCAAAAGAAGTATCAAATTACTAATTTACTCTTTAAAAATAAATCAGATTATGATTGAATAGAGTAATTCAACAATCAGTCATATCATCCTTATGACTATTATATACTTTTCATCTATAAGCGTTTTCCATTTAAAAATGAACTAATAACAAAAGAAGGTATGTCACAAGTATGTGTATGTACATAGACAAAGTCTATGTGCATACACATATATGTGCCTACTTAAGTTTTAGAATTTGTGCATACATTCTAAAATAAATCATTAAATCAGATTGCAATCATAAAATAGTATTCCATTTGACGTTTCTTTTGTCAAAAATAAAGAAATAGAACAAGTCTATGTTAACAGTTTCACACATATTGTTAATGCATTCTCACAATTGTGATACTCTAACATTGTTGTTTACATATGATCATTCATCATTTAAACAAAACAAGTGTTGTTTCCTACTAAATAGTTATAAGACAAGTTGTTTACATATGAACATTCATTGTTTTTCCTACTAAATAGTTATAAGACAAGTTGTTTACATATGAACATTCATTGTTTAAATAGAACAAGTACCATTTCCTACTAAACAATTATAAGACAAGTTGTTTAGATATGAACATTCACTGTTTACAACTATTCCAAAGCTGTTCCAGCTAAATAGTTTAATGAGCAAGGTTGTTTTTAGCTAGAAAGTTAACAACAAAACAATGTCGTTTACAAAAGATTATTCACTATTTACATCATTAGAATACTATTTCAAACTAAACGGTTACATTTAATGACAAGAAAATGTCTTTTTCCAATAGAACACTCATTGTTTGTAATTACTTATTGTTGTTTAGAAGCTAAATAAGAACACTACATTTAATTGTTTACTATTTTAACATAGAACAGGTTTTCCACAATGAACTGAAAATAAACAATGTTTTGCTAGTAACAAATGTTATCTAGGGCTTCTCATTTGTCAATTTTCATGCAAGCCAAAAGATTTTTCTAACAAATCAAATAGCCCAATTCCACACATGAAAAAAAATGCCTAATATTCAGATCTTGAACACTTTCATCACTAAAAAATTCGATGAGTAATTTTAATATTAAAAAGAAACCAAGTACAACATGTATGTCAATGAAGAACTTGAGTAAATATTTTGATCAAGAGAATGACATAGAGGTTTCAGGTTCTAAACAATACTCATGCCTATTCAGGCTACAACAAAATGATCTTAAGTTGCCCTAGATTCGACTAATCTCATAGGTTGGGTGCTTTCTTTCTTAGCATCAAAAGTTATATTAAAAATTGCCCTTAGGGCCATACTGGTTTATACCATGCATGCTTTAATATTCAAAATGCATAATTATGTTTGTACCATTCACACATTCAATAATCAACCCGTCGATCTTCTAGATCAACCCAAGCAAGGCTTGATGAATCTCAAACTTAGATTCATTCCATCGTTCCTATCAAACGAGGTCGACTTCACACAAAATAACAATATACATACATATGCAAGCTCTAAAAGCATTTGAATAAGCCCCTTTCTGTTATCGACCCATTCGAAACAAGCTTTAGTAAATATACAAATTGAAATACAAAATATATGGATTTCATGTCGTCCCATAGGATCGTTATTCGGTCCTTTACGAAAAATATTTTTTACAATCAACAAAGTCATATGGAATAATTTCCATAAGCCTTTTTAAGGCTAAGAATTATCATGTATAATAGAAATGATGGTCGAGCCCTATAAGGCTTTCGAGCCTCCGCCTAACTCTGCATACAACTGCGAAGGCTCTAAATCTTTATGTTTTCTAAACTAGTAGGCCATAGGCCATGCGACCTCCACAAAGTGGATTAACAAAACTTTATACATTTGGCTCAAGGTGGAATCAAACACAAAACATTGACTCACATTTTACTGAGCTATGAAAACACTCGAGTAAATTGAAGAAATACTTCAAGCATGATACAATAATGGCAATAAGAGCAAGTTGATTTCTTAAGGAAAATGATTTAACTCCAATTCAAGCTTTTGAGATGTTTCCCCTAGGTTTTTCCTTTGTCTTGAGTTCATTCTCTACTTTCCCTTTCAAATCCCCGATTTTTCGCCCAAGTATATTTTCAAAAATGGAATCAACACTGTCTTTTGCATGTTTTTGGGCGATGACATTATTGCCATGCCGTCGACCACTTCTTAGTTTGAATATTGTCATTAAAATTGTGGCAGTCCACGTCCTTCGTGGATTGCCTTGTGATTTCTCATTGATTTCGAACAGTCCGATTTAGAATATATCGATTATTGAATTTGAATTCGATATGGATTTAAATTTGTGTACGTATATATGTATATGTATGTATATATATGTAATATATATATATATACACACACACACACACACACACATATCCATATGTATTTATATGTTTTCATTCATATTTACCATGTTTTGAAATAATTTATATATTTATATATATATGTATGTATTCACTTTTATTTACATACATGTATGTGTATATATATACATTATGGTGAAAATTGTTTGTTTGGAAGAGATTTTAAGTTCCATTTTCTATTATTTAAATTAAGAAAGGAACTTTTAACCTCATCTCATGCTTCCATATATGTAAACTAAAAGAATTTCTTTTCACTATTTTTTCACATAATGAAATCTCTTATCCTTTTTAATCATTATTTACAATACTGACTTTCGTTTTCTTCAAAACACAGAGTTTGAGTAGACATTTTAATCTAGAAGCCATTCATTTCAATAATGGAAACAATTCAAGTCATGAAATTGAGTTCTTCTATATATGCAAAAATAGTTCAAATGCAAATCATCATGCCATTTGTGATGTGTTCACCCAGATTCCAACTGACTTACTTTTCGATCCGGCTAAACAATCCTACTTCAACCATGTTCTCATCCTTCAACCTATCACCCTGCAACTGCACACACTTGCACTTGCAAATTTATTAGTAACTTTCAATTCTTGGTAATATATAAAATAATTTCCAAAAGTTCACAAAGTCAACATCAGTCAACTTCTTTCATTCAAATTTTTGAAAATTCTAAAATTTCATTATATATATATATATATTGAATTTCTTCAATAATTCAATTTTCCATATTATAATAAATATGCAATAAAAATTAGGTTATGGCATCCTTGCCCTCTTCAAAGAGACATCGTTTCGATGTGCAGTAAATAGAAATAAAATAACATCATATCAAATTTGAACATATATGTCTATTTCAACATCACATCAAAATATATGTCTATTTCAACATCACATCAGAATACATATGGCTATTTCAACATCTCAACAAAATTTAGTATGTCTATTTCAACATCTCAACACAATTATATATGTCTATTTCAACATCTTAACAAAATTATATATGTCTATTTCAACATCTCAACAAAAATTTCAATCAAAATTATTGAAGTATCTTTCTCAAGAAAGAAAATGTGGAAAGGAGTGTTCTATTTCTTTTGCATCCTCCCAAGTAGTATTGTCCTTTGAGTACTGGTCCCACTGGACCTTAAACTGAGCAATATCTCTACTCCACGTTGCATCTATCTAAGATTCTAATGGGCTCCACTAGCACCACTCCTAGATCTTGTACCTGCAAGGATTGCCAATCAAGCACACGAGTCACATCAAGATGATATGGCTTAAGCAAGGAAACATGAAACACATTATGTAGTTGAGCCAAAGCAGGTGGTAGAGCCAGAGTAGGTGGTAGAGCTAGTCTACCACCTCTTTCAATCTACTCTTAATGACCCTCATTTGTTCTTCGATTTCTTTAAGCATTTCAAGTCCTACTATGATCCTATCCTCCAATTTATCCCAACTGATGGGGGTACAATGCTTCCACGCATATAGAGCTTCAAATGGTGCCATGCCTAATGATGTATGCCAAGAGTTGTTGTAAGAAAATTTTACCAAAGGCAAATACTCTTCCCACCTATATTGTCTATAAACAACTGGGTTAATCACTTCCAAGACTTCAAACGGTCCCACATATCTTGGGGCCAACTTGGAAGACTTTTTAAAAGCAATAGAACTTTTATGAGGTTTAACTCTCAAGAAAATTTTATCCCCGGTTGTGAACTGTGTAAGAGTTCAGTTCTTGTCGGCTTTAACATACACCTCCATCACTCCAACAACCTATTAATTGAAGATACCATCAAATATTTTCTATGGGTGATCAAGATCTCTTCTCAACAATATTTTAGGGTTCTCTTTACTAGAATGTTGTAGATGATACATACAAGATGCTATCATGGCTCTAAAGGGGTTTCTCTAAGTTTCTAACTACATACATGCGCTCCTTCTTGCCCACTAAATTCGTATCAATTAAAGATCATTAGACAAATTATAAAGTATTTTTGATATGTATCCATTTATATCTTCTCATTTTTTATTCTTTTTGTAAATTCTCTTGATTTCCCTTGGTTGCAGTTACACAAGGATTGAGCTCGTGATTGTATAAATATGATCTTAGCTCTAATACAAATTTCTTTTCTCTTGATGAATAGAAGTGTTTCTTTTAACTTTTTATTGTCATAACTTATCTCAAGAATTCCCTATGGGTTGATCTTATAAATGTATTCATGTTTTTGCTTATGCACCCAAATACGAGTGAATTATTTGTGTATATTTGAATTCCTATTGACCATAGATGTTAGTTTATATCACTCAATGTGCAAGTAGGTTTGTGTAAAGTAAGTTGAGATAGCTTTTCCACAAGCATTTGCATACTTGTGAATGATAATTGGTTGAGTACATAAGAGAGATAATTGATCACCTTTTTTTGAGGCTTTGCACATAATTTCATTTTGATTTCTTTATCCCTATCTCTTCCTAACCCTTCCTCTCCTTTTAACCCTTAGTTTCTTATCCCTTCTCCTTCACCATTCTTCACTTAGGTTAAAATTAGCTTTTGTTTTGTATTTCTTAGAGAAGTTTAGATTAGTATTACTATAGTTGTAAACTTTAAGAGGAAGTTGGCCTTTTTTGGAGGCTCCATGTGAATTTCTGAAAAATTATAGATGAACAAATTCTTATGTCATTGGAACTTCTCAAAAAACAACAAAATCTGTGAGAACATTTATTTTTGTTGGAGTTGGTAATTGGTGGTCGTAGACTCAATTTTGCATGCCTAGAAGAAGGAAGAACCCATGCTTTTCTATGAATGTTTATGTCCTTGGTTTATCTCCTTCTCATGAGAGATTTTCCCTTGAACATTTGTAGTAGAAATTTCATCACCAACACACTCATTATTGTTAATTCAACCTACCAATAGTGTTAGGAATGGTGTCTCAACTTTGCATCCTAATGTTCAAGTATTTATTAATTATTTTTTAGTTATTATTTTGGCCTCATATGAGAAATGGATTGCCCCACTATGAGTTGGCATAGTGTGCCATTTGTTGGATATCTTGTGAAGGCTGTAAGAGCATCTATGTTATTATGATGTTATAAGATGGGAATTACTTATGCCATGTAAGAACATGATTAGAATGTTGGGTTACTTTGGAATCTTAACCAACATTATGAAAATTCAAAAGAGCATATTTGAATGAAGATTAGAAATCCAAAAATGGAGCATCCTATTTGAGGAGTGAATTATGAGTTATGACAACTTATGATAGGGAATGTAATCTACTATTTTTAACATAGTGGACTCTTCATGGGTATAAGGTCTTGGAATTTGATCAATTTTGGGCACCACATTTGAGGGTGGTACTTGTTCATGGTATGAGGTTTCAATTTGATGGTTTCTTGTATTCTATCTTCTATAAATTGGGTGCTTGGGTGAGAGCTATGTATGGTTGATTTATATGTATTATTATGTTCCTAGATTTTCTTTAGTTTTACATGTTGGCAATACTTCTATAGAGGCATGCCCCTAAATATTATATTGGAACCTTTGTTGTTGATAATAGAATTGGTTTGTATTTTGGACCACAATATTTTCTCTTCAAGGGTTTTCTCCATGTAAACTTGTGTGTTATGTTACACTTTTCTTGTTAGACTTTTCTATAACTATAATTAATGACTTTTCTATAACTGTAAATTAATTATTTTGCACATACCTCCCCTCAAAGTTTAGTGTAGGAAATGTATCATGCACCATTACTTTTTTCAAAAGAGGTTTGACCTAGGAGAATCCATTCATCTACAAAGTCTACAAAGTCTTTATTAATATCCATATACACCACCTTAATAGGTTCATATATTAAGAAGACAGAGGTGAGATAATCTTTAGAGGCACATACTCTTTTAGATCGTTCTTATGCAGTACAAACCGATTCCATGTGGTGGATCAAATTTGTATAACTTAAAATTAAACATACGACACTTAATATTGAACAACAAAGATTTTAGAAACAAAACAAAATTTTGAAATAATCACTAAATCTAGAATATTAATTTTGAAACCATAACAAATTAATTATATACAACCTTAACATTATATTTCCATGTCATTTTAAAACTAAATATCCCTAACTCTTCTTTTTTTTAATATATATTTATTACAATCCTCTATTTGATCTTAAATAGTTTGTGTTTGTTATGGCGTTTACTTATTTATCGGAGATTATTTATGTGGTGTGATTTAGTCCCCAAAGGAAGGCCTACCGGAGTTGACTTAAAATGGGAAAATTCATATTTAATCTTTGTACAACATAGACCGTGACCGCCAGCGGTTTAAAAGTCGCTTAAGTTTTACGCCTTCTGCACGGTTGAAGGGACGGCTTAGCTGGAAAGGATTCTGTCAACGCTCAGCCTCCTAATATATGAGCTATTTGAACTTGAGAGCGTTATTGTTAAGGCAATTGGCTCCTCTTTCAGATTGTGGGCAGGTAAGTAATGACCATAAAGATTCAGTCTCTTTTATTTATCAGATTTGGTTGAGAATTTTCCTTGTTTTCGGATTAACATTTTGTTTTGGAGCGTTAAACTTTGGAAAAAGAACGTGCGGCGTGTTAGTTTGAAGCTTTTCTTGCATTTCCAAGAATTTTTCATATTGAGTTTTCTGGTTTTTGTAATTGGTAGTTTCTGGATCTGGTTAAAAAATTGGGTATTTGTTGGTTTGGAGGATTTTAGAAACTGTAAAATTGGGTCAGAATGGGTTTGTTTTCACGTGTTCTACGGATTTTTCTGTTTTCTTGTTTTAGTCATGGTTTAGTTTTAACGATTGGGCTTAGTTTATGTATTGTTAATTTTGGGCTCTCTGGTGGGTATGGTTTAATTTTAACAATAAGATTAGGGTTTGTGTTGCAGATGTTGTGCTCTTGTGCTGGTGTGATTAGTCATAGAAATTATTTGTGTGCCGATTGGTTCTTAAGGTTTTTGTATAATAAGAAATTTCAAATTTTGCTCCATAACGGGCCCTGTTTCTATGGAGTTCTCTCTGGTTTCTTGTGTGGGTGTGGTTTAATTTTATTATCTACATTTTCGTTTAATTGCTGATGTTGGGCTCTTTTGTGGGTGATGTGATGTAGACTCGAAAGCCCGTTCGGGCTAGTGGACAATAACACCTCAGGATACGCAGAAGCCAGATTTCAATCTTTCTTCACTATGACTCATATCCTTTTGCAGTGTAACATTGTTTGCCTTTTGCTTTTAGGTATAGATTGAAACAGTTGACTGTATATCTTTGGTTCTTAGAATGTAGAATTGCTTTGTGAAATGATATTTGTTGAAATTTTTTTTTTTAAATCGTCCAATAAGATCTCATTTATCTGCCTGGAAATTCAATAATGTTCTTTTTTGACAGTAAAGTTTCAGGATCTAGGAGTTGTGTTGTTTGATTAACTTAACATAAATGGTATGATGCAAGTGGGGTTTGTTTTGGACAATGAGGTTTCAGAATATTTAAATCTTGTTTTTTGCATGGACATGCTCAAGCCGCACTGTATGCAGGGTTCAAAAAAGGATGAATCCCTGTCCCGAATTCTGTTTCTATATTGGTAGCTTAGGTGTTATTTATAAAACAGGCCTAAAGTTGTTGTGTAAGGTACTAGTACACTATCTTCCTTTTTTGTATATTCAGCATTGAGTATAAATCCCAAATTCCCTTTATGCAGGGTCCAAAAGAGGGTGAACCCCCATCCCAAACTCTGTTTCTATAGTTGTAATGTAGGTGTTGTCCTATAAAACAGGCCTAAAGTTGTGTAAGGAACTAGTATACTATCATCCTTTTTTGTGTTTTCAGCATTGAGTATGTGGATATCTTGTTTTTTTTGGGGCATTAAGCCTGCCAGGTGAAATCTTACGATTTGTGCCCCTAACCATTATTCATATTGTTATCTTCATCATGTGTAGCCCTCAATTACACATATTGATGATATTGATTTGAATAGCATTAGGGGTGTAACAGTTAATGTGATAGGTGATGTTCTGTCTCAACCAACCAGCATAGAGATGGCCAAAGATTCGAAATTTCTTTTTTCTTATATGTTATCTTGTCGTAAGTGGATGAACCACTATTCTTTGATTTAATTCTTCTGTACTAAAATAGAATATTAATTTGTGTTTGGCTTGATGTATCTGTATTTATTTAGGGAGTTTCTATTTGCGAATTTATGGCCTGATACTTTAAGTGTCTTATTTGTCAGGAATCCCCATTATCCAGAGTGAAAGTTTCAGTATATTACCCTGTTTTTCAAAACTCTCATCTAGCTTGTAGGCTATTTAGTTTCTGATGTTCAACGTTGGAGGTGGAGAAATAATGTTTGCAAATTAACATCTTCATGAAGTTTTAGCCAGGTTATTATATTTTTGGGCTTGATTCATTTATGGATATAATTTGAGTCAATCCTTGTTGAAAAAAGCCTTGATCTCTAAGTGCTCCTCTGAGAGGAATCCCCAGTATTCTAGGTAGAAGCTTTGGTATTTATCCCTATTTTTCAGAATTTGTATGGTAATTGTACACGTAAGTTAATTAGGGTTATGGCCTTTAACTTCATTTACGCGGAAACCAAAGAGATCGTGACAGAGAGAGAGCTGCTTCCCGGGGTGCCAAAGCAGGGAAGAATAAGGATGATGGCCTCACACCTGAACAGCGGAGGGAAAGGTGTGCTTGTTATAACTTATTTGCTAGTTAGCTATTGTTGTAGTACGAAAGTAGTCTATCTTAGTGCTAATTCTCTTTATCTGTAAGAACTAATTCGCTACCTGTATACGACAGAGATGCCAAAGCACTTCAGGAAAAAACTGCAAAAAAGGCAGCGGCAGAAGCTGGAGGGAAAGATGCTGGGAATAAGAATGCTAAGAAATAATATATGTACTGAATGGTGTATGATCTGAATGGTGTATGATCTGAATGTATCAGGAATGCTGTATGTTTGAGGTACCGTAACTGGATTTGAAATAAAGAGTAGTACAAAGTTAAGTCACTTTTTAAAACTTTTTGTATTTGGCATTTGGACTCAATTTAATCTTGCTAGATGTATCTTAAATTTCTTAAAACAATTTGTAAAACATCATTCCTGTTTAGGATTGCTTATAATCATATTATTTATGGTTTTCTGGTTGGCCACTGGATTCATTTTAATCTTGCTAGTTATACTTTGAAAATTACTAAACAAATTGCTAAACATCATTCGTGTTGAGGTTTGATTAGAGTCATGACATGTATAGCTTGCTAGGGTATGATTTGCCTAATTGCTGTAGTTATATTTCTGTATCATGATGTAATTATGATCAGTTGCTCATTCATATATCAATGTTAGATATAACAGCACTAAGTTAAATTTTGTATGTTTAACTGTGTGAAACCTGTTTTTATTGCTGTTTAAGTGGATACAAATCAGGGAAGTTTGAGATGGGATCTTATGCTTTTTTGAGGTCAGTAATAGCACCATGGTATCTAAAAATATCATGAAGAATAATAAACCAATGTCTTGACTCTATATGCCTTTCGAGTTTAACAGAATCTAGTAGCTTTCCATGATGTCACTTTTGATTTTTTTGGTTTTATGCTTATTTATTTTGTTTAAGACCAACTTGCTTGTTTGCTCTAATGGAGAATTTGAATGTTTAGATATCTATCCCGAGGTTTGACATTTGGGTCATTCCAACATGGTTTCACTTCAGTATCTGTCTGATGAAGAGTGAGACTAGTATTCATTAAATCATGCATGTAGTGACCGGTTTGAGAAGGTACTAGAAAATGAAGTTTCCTTAGAAACAGTTATGCCCAGGTCATTATTGTGGTATCTACTAAACACACCTGTTTTACAAGGGACATTTTGCATAAGCATTCTTATGCCTGTAAATGTCTGTTGCTTATGATACAAGATCACTGTATGGCAAGCTGTACTCACAGCTTTAATTAGTACTGTCTAGTATACCATTGATCAAGCTGTGGCAAAACTACTAAAACAGCTTATGCAATTTGACCAAAACGCACAATTCAACAAATTATCATTGCTTAGTTTGACTTTATTATGAGTGTTAATAAGTAGTAGAAAATGGCTCTAACTGAGGTTTCTCTACTCATAGCCAGGAGCGTCATTGGTGAGGCTGTCGTGTAATATTTGGATTTAGGTATTTATGATGAGGATCTTGAAGCAGCAAAAATGGATGGAATTTTTCGACCATTCATAAATTATGCAATGAAAACCTTCTCATGTGTGGAAAGCTAAAACATAGTGTGCATAAAAAATACTGCATCAGAGATGCTAGCTTGGAATTTATGTTCCTAGGCTCTTACTTTGTGTGCGAACAGAGTTTAAACCAAGAGTCTAACATTAATGGGAATGCACTTCAGGGTGCATGTGTTTGAAGGAGAAAGAGAGATCTCCATAAAGATATGAGATTTTTTTTTAAAATATGCTACCAGCATCAAAATAACATCGATCTTTGTATCAGAGTCAAGGTCAATGACAGAGGTCGGACACCCTAAAATAACTTGTGTAGTACTAGCAAATGATCTGAAATTTCGGACACAAACCGCTAGTTTGGCAACGGCTACATGTTACTTGGCAATCTGTGCCATAGAAGCATAAATCTGCAAAAAATCCCAATTAATCGCGATTTTTAAAAAATCTGCAGGCTGGACGATTTTTTCCCCGATTTTTTGAAAAAATCTTTGACCTTTTGGTCAACAATTTTTTCCCATTTAAATTGCAAAATCGGCAAAAAAACGTGTTTAAAACCTACAAAAAAATCATGAATAAAATCCGTGCTAATTTTCACGCAAAAAAAAAAAAACTATTAGACCAGAGCTTGTTGCTTAATATTATGCTTTGATAGATTTTTTCCAAGCATCCATAGCTTGTTCGAAAGCACCTGTTTTAGGCTTTTACCATAGCAGCAAGGCAGTGAACTATTTGATAAAATGCTTTGGTAGACATGTATGAAAAATGTCATAGAATAGACAAGGCAGTGAACTGTTTGAAAAAATGCCTCAAAGAAATGTGGTCTCATGGTGATGGAATGCCATGACAATCCATACATAGGCATTTGTCATGGCATTCCATCACCATGAGATCACATTTCTTTGAGGCATTTTTTCAAACAGTTCATTGCCTTGTCTATGCTATTGCTTACTATTATGCTTTGATAGATTTTTTCCAAGCATCCATAGCTTGTTCGGAAGCACTTGTTTTAGGCTTTTAGTCATATCAGCAAGGCAATGAATTATTTGATAAAATTCTTTGGTAGACATGTATGAACTATTATGCTTTGATAGATTTTTTCCAAGCATCCATAGCTTGTTCGGAAGCACTTGTTTTAAGCTTTTAGTCATAGCAGCAAGGCAATGAATTGTTTGATAAAATTCTTTTGTAGACATGTATGAAAAAGGTGGTAGCATAGACAAGGCAATGAACTGTTTAAAAAAATGCCTCAAAGAAATGCGTTCTCATGGTGATGATTGTTATGGCATTCCATCACCATGAGACCGCATTTCTTTTAGGCATTTTTTCAGACAGTTCACTGCCTTGTCTATGGCTTGTCATGGCCTTCCATCACCATGAGACCACATTTCTTTGAGGCATTTTTTCAAACAGTTCACTGCCTTGTCTATGCTATTGCTTACTATTATGCTTTGATAGATTTTTTCCAAGCATCGTAAGCTTGTTCAAAAGCACCTATTTTAGGCTTTTAGCCATAGCCAAGACGTGAACTATTTGATAAAATCCTTTGGTAGACATGTATGAAAAATGTGGTAGCATAGACAAGGCAATGAATTGTTTGAAAAATGCCTCAAAGAAATGTGGTCTCATGGTGATGGAATGCCATGACAAGCAAATTGCTATGGATTGTCATGGCATTCCATCACCATGAGACCACATTTCTTTGAGGCATTTTTTTAAACAGTTCACTGCCTTGTCTATGCTATCGCTTACTATTATGCTTTGATAGATTTTTCTAAGCATCCATAGTTTGTTCGATAGCACCTGTTTTAGGCTTTTAGCCATAGCAACAAGACAGTGAACTGTTTGATAAAATGCTTTGTTAGACATATGAAAAATGTCGTAGCGTAGACAAGGCAGTGAACTATTTGAAAAAATGCCTCAAAGAAATGTGGTCTCATGGAATGCCATGACAAACTAATACAATTGGCAGCTGCTCCTAGTTATTAGTTATGCAATGTGAAGTAATTGCATAACTGTTT
The DNA here is from genome assembly GCA_007258455.2 of Sequoia sempervirens. Lineage (NCBI taxonomy): Eukaryota > Viridiplantae > Streptophyta > Pinopsida > Cupressales > Cupressaceae > Sequoia > Sequoia sempervirens. Next base: position 263,069 of record VDFB02363312.1, read on the forward strand.
AGATTGACTTCGTAAAAAACTATATTGTAATTGAAATTTTGTCATCTATGAGTATTTAGTTATTGGTTATGCAATGTGAAGTAATGCTTTGAGTTTGAAAGATGTGCAATGCAATGAATGTAATCAGCGACATGAATATAAACTAGAAAAATCTATTTTCAACAATTCATTAGTTAAACTCTTTATTTTATTTGCTCTTTATATCTCTATGCTATGGAAATGCCTTTCAATTTAAAAAAAAGAAGAAGTTTTTATCTCTTGTTCTACAATTTTTTACATTATTTTTAGATGTGATGTTTTAAAAAAATCTTGTACTTTTGGTTTGCCGATTTTTTCCCCAAAAGATTTTTGCTCCTATGGTCCGACTCTGTGCTACATTGAACATGCTGTAATCTTATTGACTTGTCCAAGAATGGGCCCATTTTGAGCATGCACAGGGGATGGAAATGTGGAATCAAATTTAAATCTCCCTTTTGCGAGTGAGCCCACAAACGAGCTGTCTTTGATCTGTTGGTTAATGCTGTATTCATCCAGGCACCTGTATAAACTAGCTACCCTAGACAAGCACACTTAAAGAGTTCTTTCACATATAGACTGATGCTGTCCTGACATCTGGATATCCATGACCGTACAATCTAGGCGTGCCTCATCTGTGGGCTAGGCCAATTCCTTGTGATTTTTGCTTGTTTGATCATATTTTGACTCAAAAGCTTGTGTGATTTTCAATTATTGGTTTTTAATTTTGTAAAGCATGCGTGACAGTGGGTGCACGCTTTCTTTGTTAAAGGACGTGTTTGGGTTCTTTTGTGTTAGATATTTCAATAGCAAGTTTAAAGGGAGGACATGGTAGAGGTAGAGGAAGAGGTTGAGAGAAGAGAAGAGATATTGCTTGTTATAAATGTAACAAGCTAGGACGTTATGCCAATGTCTATAGCGAGGAAAAAAAGATTACTTCTGGTGTTTTCAATGATTCCAATCTTGATTTATTTGGTTGCCCAAGAGCTACCCAATATTAGAAGAATAGATAGACAACTAACAAGAGTGAAGAACTGTCAAAGATTAAATACAACTAAGAGGGCCTAGGGTTATAATGAATATACCCAAAGATAACCCTCTAAATGCTGATTTTGAGTGCGAAAAAAAATAGAAATGGTTGATGAGGAGCACAAAGAACATATTTAATAGAGGGGGAATAGTTCGGGAAAGAATAATCAGAGAAAGAATTATTAAAGAAGAAAGAGAATAAAAAGAAAAATAAAGTAGCAATGGCAATTAGAGATGATAAAGACATCACAAGAAGGAATATTAGTTATGGATGAATTAGAAGAAAGTATGGATGATTTCTACGATTTTCCTACTAAGAAAGACCATGATTCTACTATTAGAGCTTTTTTTTTTTTTTTTGTAAAAGAAGCATTGATATTGAAGGAACTAACTAATTTAATAGAAGAAAACAAATTAGAAAAACTTAGACAATTCACCAAGTATTGGAATAATGTCCAAAAACCAAATACAACCTAACAAGTAATAAGTACAATTAAAACCACCAAAGATGACATCTTATTTTGATAGATGTAAAAGTATATGTTAGATGGATAAGAATGACATTAGTAGATCTATTTGATGACTAAATATAATGCCTTGATAAATTTGGGAAGATCTAAGAAGGCTTATTATCTTATATGAAACTCTATACAACATTGCATTGGTAGATTGTTCACCTATAAACATGATAAGGACCTATAAAAAATTAGAATTAACCTATTAGCCATAAAAAGATTGGTAGATTTTGAAGTTATAGAAATAAATGAAGATTTTAACACATTTAGTGTCTTAATGAATTTAGAATGGTTTTCAAATTGTGACGAATTGTTTGGCTCCAAAAAAAGAGGAATTTATTTTCCATGGTGAGGATAGGAGAGTTCACATACTATTCTATATTGACATAAGCAATGTATACATAGAATTGGTGGTGCAAATAGAAGATGTGGAGGATGGGGAAGACTACAAAGGCCTGTTGAGTTATACACATAGTAGTGATTATAGTACGCATAGCAAAGATATGATAGAATTATGGCTTCTCAATTAGCTAGAAATAAGGGATAAAAGAGTTTTAGGGGTTAAAAAGGTGAATAGCCTTCAAAAAATTTACAAAATGGATAACAACACCATGATTTAAAATGATGCCATAACTAACATAAAACAATAAATAAAGGGAAGTAATAACACCATGAAACCTTAAAGACTCATTACATTGTAAAGGGAATATTGCATGTCAAGTTACCCCACTATTTTGGGTTGAATTTATTGGGATACCTAGAGGCTATGGAGAAAATAGTTGAGAGGGACAACATTAGGAGGGAAACCTTAGATGATACATTAGTGTGTGCAAGTAATTGTGATGCCAAAGAACAACTTAAAAACAAATAAAGATTGATCAATCACAACTAGCTACTAACACTTAGATAAGGCATGCGGGAGACAAAAACAACACAAATTACCCCATAAAAACCCATGGTCAATCTTTCAAATTGCACAAAAGTGGATTTGCCTCTTGATATGAGAATGCAAGTGCTCAATGTATGAGCATAATCTTGCCTTCAAAGATTGATTGATTCTTTGAAATGGCTTCGGATGAGGTTTTTTTATATGATTGTGAAGATTTTGATGAGGCGACAAGTATTAACAACTTGGCCACCTTGTTAGGTTCCACTTGTCATTTCCATGCAAGACAAATGACATGCACATTAGAATTAACGAGAATCAGTTCATATCAATTTTGGAGTGGAGGAATTAAATAAATGTTTATATTTATTTATTTTTTGGATGGGGTAAGGTAAGGCATGCATAATTATAAGATAACTATTCAAATTATTTTGGGTGATGAAGGGGGATAATGGAAATAAGAAAAATATTAATTAAATAATAAAAATATTATTTAATTAATGTAGACATTATAAATATAGATAAATTTTAGAAGTTTAATTAGGAATTGACAAAGTGTCAATTTTAGGTGTCTAAATTTTGCCTCTCTTTGAAATGATATTAGAATAATGTCATTTCCAAGAAAATTAAAGATAAAAATAATAAATAGGGGTGAATATATAAGGTTTGGGGTGGGGGGAGAGGGTAAAAACTATTCATTTTAACCCCTAGCAATAGTGAATTGGAGAACATGGCAATATAGTAACTAGCAAATGATGGAGTGTGTGTCAATTGAATAACATTGTGCAAAGTGAGGTGATACATGTGCCAATAGGGAGTAGACCCATTAGTACATACCTTAAAGCTTTGCATTTTATGTTTTTAGATCATTATTGGGGGTGAAATTAGGTCAAACATGTAACGATTGAAGTGGTAAAAAAACCCTTTAGTGAATGTTTTCAGGGTTGCAATGATTTTGATGGGAGTCACAATGGTCACATAACATTTCAATGGTTTTTCCAACAATGGGGTGATTGCATAATCAATGTGATATTACAAATAAGTGGTTAGGCAAAAATGCAACAAATGCATAGAACAATGTAGCATTTATGTTAAAAGGTGGTTGCATGGGGATTAAGGTGAATGCATTGAGTAACTCAACAATTGCGCTTGAAGGATAAAATGGGGCTAAATGCGATGGCAATGCGTGCATAGGACTAGGTTAGCAAGTTTGTGAGGATTGATGAGTGTTATGGGATGTGATGCATTAGCCATTATAACCATTAGAGACACAAGAGAGGAGGTCAAGGGTACTTAGCCTAATGCCCCAATTGAATGAGGAGAGAGGGAGATTGAAAGTAGTTGGTCTAGATTATGTGGTGAGGATGCTTGTCATCCAAGCCTATAGAGTGATGTTGATTGCATTAGCGGAGAGGTGGCGGTCAAAGACTAGCACCTTTCATCTCTTGGAAAAGGAGATGATCTTCACACTCGAGGATGTGTGGAGAATACATTGGGTATCCATCAGGACTCAGTTGGTGTATATATTAGGTACAAGAGTAGATGCAACTTTGTAGTGGTTGTTTGAGAGACATACCTCTTGAGGAGAGGGATGTTGTTAGATTTAGATGCTTGTAGAGGGATGGTGGAAGCATTTCCATCGATCATGGTGGTTGTTGTTAGTGGCATCTTATTGCCTGACAAGAGTGGACTCTCATTTCACATTAGACAAGCAAATTATGTAGTAGAGATGGTTGAGAGCAGGTAGTAGTTTTCATGGGGTGTATGTATATTGGCACACTTGTGCAAATACTTGCATTTAGCCACATACAAGGATGGATAGACTTTGGGCCACATTACATTATTTCATGTTTGGGCTTGGGTATACATTGCTAGGATTCAACTTATTTGTGACAGGGCTAGGATGAGTTTTTCAAAGTCACATTTCTTCATTTGGAACTATATTGTCAAATACAGGGCTATGAGTGATTAAGTACTAGTAGAGCATACTAGATGAGTTGGAGGGAGATGTTACATGGAGGCCGTGGAGAGAGGGTAGGGGTGGCCAAATGACACCTGATGCTTGTGTTATTTGACAACACCATTCTATCTTATTTGGAGATATGCATACATTATTTGAGAGGTATAGAATTGACAAGGTATTGAGATACTTTGGATTATAGCAAGGTGTGCTAGAGGGACCACATGTATTTGCATGAGTAGTTAGGGAGGTGGCTCAATGGGGTTTATATATTGATAGGGTTGAGGCACTATGGAGCTAGGATGAGATGGTACAAGTGGATTGGGATGACATAGATGACATCATTGATGTGAGGGTGACACTATCTTATAGGCATTGGTGGATATAAGATGCTATAGTGAGATTCAAACCAACATGGAGGATTATAGTGCAGGATCAAATTAGGGTAGCTATTCAGGAGGTAAAGCAATGAGGTAGCGGATGAGCAGGAGAAGTGGTGAGGGGAGTTAGGTGGTGGATGCTATGGGGAGGTTGGAGTAGAGTAGGTGGATGAATAATAGTTGAGGAGGAGTATTAATCAAAGTATGAGGAGATGAAGGTGGAGAAGTGTGGAGAGGGGGCTTTGGGAGGAGAGGCAACAA
>VDFB02363313.1:0-32419 GCA_007258455.2 Sequoia sempervirens
CATGTGAGGATTATGAAAGCATGTTGAGGTGTGTTAGGAATTATTTGGGTCCTAATTAAGGATTTATATAGGTCACCTTCATTCCTATCCACCGTGGGAATGTTTGGATGCCAACCTAATTTGAAATTTTGAATTTGTAAGTGTAATGGATAGTTGCCAATCTTAGAGAATATTTTCAAGGATCAGGTTGATATAAATAAATATGGTTTTGTTGTGAGATGCAAGAGAGAAGCAAGATAGATGCAAGATCGATGCGAGTGATGTGTGTGATGCAAATTTGAGTAGAGAAGTGTGAATTTCAAGTGTAGGATTCTTGAAGGAAGTGAGTTGAAGGTGTCTGAAATCTCTCATGAAAGGTTGCAAGAGTATTGGAGCATTTGTGGTAAATTACTTGTTGCATTGATATTTTTTTCTTTGTGTAACATTTCTCTTCTATCTTCTTGTATTTCTTTGTGGTAGTGAGCCCTGGATGTGAGCATTTTTTGGAAAGTGTGTCCTATTTTGGCAGTGATCCCTTGTACCAGTTTTGCAATTACTTGTGTTGTGAGCTAATCCTCACTGTTGTTTTTACCTCATTGGGTTTTCCACATAAACCTAGTGTTTTCTTATGTATGGTGTTGTTTTAGTATCTATTATCTACATTTCATATTAATCACTTTAACATAATAAGGGTTTATTGAATGCATGTGGATATGTTTACTATTGAGGGTTTGGATGTTTTAATTTGCTACAACTAATTCATCCCCCTATTAATTGTCTTCTCCATTCAACAATTGGTATCAGAGCAATGTTCCTTGGAGAAGAGCTTAACTGCTTAAGGTAGATCCAGGATGGAAAAGTAAATTGATTACCCTAGATTTGATGGAACATATTATGCATTCTGGAAGACAAAGATGGAAGGATATATAGCATGCCAGGGATATGATATTGAAAATGCTTATGAGAATCCATATGCTCCACTTGCAAATGGTTTGAGCACAAGTGATTAGATCAAAGCACATGAGGTAAATGCTAAGGAAATTTTTATTTTGAAAAATAGTCTTTCAAATTCTGAATTAGTTAAAGTTATGAATCTTAAGACTGCTAAAGAAGTTTGGGATAAGCTTGAAAGTATTTATGAAGGAGATGAAAAGGTCAAACAAGAAAAGTTGCAAAATCTAAAGGCACAATTTGAGACCATGCGAATGTTTGAAGATGAAACAATTACAACCTACATGTAGAGGGTTGATGAGCTGGTAAGTGCTATGAGAGGTCTTGGTGCACAAGTTAAAGAATCTAGAGTGGTAAAGAAAGTTCTCAGAACTCTTCCTGACTCATACAATGAAAAGGTATTTGCTATTGAAGAAGTTGCAAATTTTAATAATTATTCTAGAGATCAGTTGATTGGTACACTAACTTCATTTGAAATGAGAAAACTTGGTTGGAGAAATGGTACAAAAGTGGAGACTACTTTTAAGGATAGAAAATTAGAATTTAAGGTTGAATATTCAAATGGAGAAGATCTTAATGATGTGGAAGCTAAATTTGTAAGAAGGATGAAAAAGGGCACTGATAAGTACAAAGGTAAACTACCTTTCAAATGTTTTAGTTGTGGTGAAATAGGTCATTATGCTTCAAGATGTCCAAAAATATCTGTAAACAATAAGAGTAAGGAGAATAAAGGAAAGATGATTAAAAGAGATTACTATGTCAAAGAAGATGAGCTAGTATTTTAGATGATGAATCTGATTATGGAGATTTTGATGATAATGAATGCTTTTTCTTGGCTATAAAAGAAAAATGTAGCTCTGCTAACTTTGAAAGTTGTGAAAGAAAGTGTTCTAGAGAAGAAGAATAAGATTGAAGGTACTTTGGTATTTTATTTTCATGTTAAAGATGATAAGAATTATTGGGTTGTTGATAGTGGCTGCTCTAATCACATGACCAAAGAAAAAAGTAAGATTATTAAACTTGGAAAGTATGATGGAGGATTAGTTAAATTTGGAGATGATTCAGGAGTTGAGGTTTGTAGAATAGGTTCAGTTAGTTTTGATGGAAAGATTAATACTAAAGATGTTTACTATGTTAAGGGCTTAAGGAAAAATATTTTGAGTGTTGGAAAAATGTGTAGCAAGGGATATAATCTTGTTTTTAAGGATGAAAGATGTGATATCAGAAAAGGGTCTAGAACTATGATTGTTGCTAGTAAGAGAACATAAGGAAATATCTACAAACTTAAGGGTGTTGATGATCATTGCTTTATGTCTTAGATTTATGATAGTTGGTTATGACACCGAAGGATGTGTCACATGAATTTTGATAATTTGGTAAGAATCAGTTCAGTTCATGTAGTGAGAGACCTACCAAGAATCACAAAACCTATCAATGTTGTTTGCAAGAATTGTTAGTTTGGAAAACAAGTAAGGAGTAATTTCAAAGGATCAGAATAATCTACTACTGTACTACTAGAATTAATACATATAGATCTTTGTGGTCCTACAAGGGTGAGAAGTCTTCAAGGTGACATGCATTTCATGTTTTTGATTAATGATTACTCTAGAATGGTATAGGTTACTTTTCTTAGAGAGAAATATGATGCATTAGATAAATTCAAAGCATTCAAATCTATGATTGAAAATGAAATGGATATGAAAATCAAATGTCTGAGGTCTGACAGAGGTGGAGAATTCACCTCCAATGATTTTAACATGTTTTGTGAGGCACATGGTATAAAGAGGCACTTGTAAAGCACAATTCACACCTATTAAATAATATCATTATGATTTAATAAAATTCAAATAATAAGTTTAATTCATCCTGTAGATCACAATTACATACCATTAAATACACACATCACACCTATTAAAATTATATGCATAATTAAGCTCATTCTAAAATAAATTCATAATAACAACTAAATATAAATAGTAAACTCAAATATTAAGAATATGAATTTGTATGATTATTAGCTCATGAAATTATTATTGAAAGCAATTAGTAACTTACTACTCTGATATCATATTTTAATGTTATCATAGATTATAATCATATTAAAGAATAATATCATGTCCATGAGTATCCAAGACAAAAATAAGTTTATAAAAAAAGTGTGATCATGAGAAGGAAAAGTAGGCCTCACAAATGAATGAGTGGCCCATTTTCATTACATGTGTGCTTATTTAATTATTGTGATTCAAATGAGGTACAATATTTATTACCTATAACGAACATTATTTCATCTCATGTGTGATAGCAATCATAGTCAAAGATTGGAAGAGATTTATTCATGAGACCAAAGTGGACATCTTTCTCTATCATGGAGAGTGTGAGAGAGGACCTCCTTATAGATTCTAGGGTACATTTTCATGTAGGGAAATATTATGATTTGTTTACACTCAGCATGCATCTAAAGAGATCTTAGCATTACTGAGGGGAATCATGGGAGTGATAATTAATGAGGGGACTATCTAAAGTGAACCTATAATGTGCAAGAGATTGATCCTAGTTCAAATCAATTGCAATCAACTACAAGATAAAATAGGTATTTTAGTTTTATAGATATTTCCCTAGACTTAGATCTTGGATGGGCAATAAGTCAAATGAGAGGAATGGTGAAATCCTCAATGATGGTAGCCTTTATAAATAATTAGGATATATAGCATGATTTCTTATGTCTTATTTTATTTTTATTTTTACTATTTTATTTTTAATTTTGACCTTGTGAATCTATCCCTATATAAATAGGAAGAAGAAACGACTCAAGACTAGAGGGTAGGGATGCACAAGTAAGAGGGTTCTTCATGCACTATATTATTGATCCCATACAACAAAAAAATATGTGAGGGCTCACCCTTGAGGGTTAAGGAATACAAGATAAGTGCATGATAGAGATACATGTAATTAATAGAAACCTATTATTTTTTAAGCCATTTACTCTAGATGAGGATCAAAAATAATAGATAAAGACTATCTATTAACTTCTAGATAACATTGTAGACTTGGATATATGATATAAGGGGGGTGAGTAATGCTAATATGGATTAGAATAAATCTAATACACATTAAAAAAATTAGTCAAAATCTTTTAGAGACAAGATTGAATGGAGTATGAATAGTGAGAACATCATAATCTAACATGTTTAGGTGATAAGATAATGACCCATGACTCGTTCTATGATACAAATTAGAAAAGAGAATGGTGGTTATTTTTTTATTTTATTTTTCATACATAGTATCATTTAGGTGAAAGATAACAATGATTTTGTAAGAAATTCCTAACCATCCATGCTTTACAATCACAAAGCATTATTTCCCTACTTTTCCTTTACTAAATATGGAGCAATATTTTGAGGTCATTTCCAACTACCACTTGCCATACTTTCCTTTATTCATGATTTATAATAATATGGGGTCTTAGGATCTTGTTGAGTCAAATTGCTTATGTGGATGCTTAGTGTATGTTTGTGGTTGAAGTGGACATCATTGAATTTTTCTTAGAATTTTATTCTTGTTTTAAGGTATTGGATATGTGAAAGATGTAATTATTTTATTCATTTTTTTTATTTTTTAAATATTTTTTTTTAGGTATTTTTTATGTTTTATATGAAAATTAATATAATGAGAAAAGTAAAACAAACTTAATATATTCATTAAAATGAGTTAATCTAGTTGTAATTATATTAAATGATCATTTAACCCCTTTATTTTTGCATTTTTATAAACTAATTAATTGTAACTAATGCAATTAACTAAAATCAATTAAATAATTTCAAATAATATAATACATTTTGTAGACACATACAAATTTCGTCTAATAATATTAAAAGTTTTATCAATATGTAGATCCATTATTAGTATCATTATCCATTTTATATTCATCACATATTTATATTTCATGCATAAACATTTTATAAATATTAATCCATCTCATTAAATCATTTATAAATCTGTAATCATTAAAATAATATTTATTCATATTCATAAACTCCATCAAATCCATTTGCATAATATATGATCATTAAAATATCCATACATTTATATATTTGCATATTTCATTAATATCCATTTGCATATTCATAAATCAATTCATACATTTAACCATTTTCTTTATTTACCATTTTGCATATTTATCCCACATTCACCCTAATATTGGATCCACCCCTGAGGAGATCTATTTAAACCTTGCCCTCTCTCATTTCTCGATATATACAACATTCACGATCTTTGCATCCTTACATTCACTCTTAGCATTCTTGGCACTCTTTTGATATCATTTTAGCATTTTAGCATTTTAACATTTTAGTTCATAAGATAGTTGCATGTAAGCATTTTAGTTCATCATGTTTCCTTTTGATATTGCATATCATTTGTACTCAATCTTTTAATCTCCATTCACCATAGCCTCTTGTGCATGGTGCTCTAAGAGCAAATTATTTTCAGCAACACAAGATCTTGGATGATAGGAGGGCAATGGAGACAAGAATCCATTTGCATGCATGTGTGTTTAGTTTAGTTTATTTTATTTGCATTTGTGTGTAGGTGGGAAAATACTCCATTGTTTGATGTTGGAACAAATCTGAATCTTCGAATTCAGATACCCATTTCCTTCATCAACATTTGGCACACCTGGTGGGACTCTTTCGTAGTTTGTCTATTGCTTCATTTTCACCTGATAGAAGTTTTCACGTCTTGAGTTAATTTGTTGGAAGTTTGTTTGTAGGTTTAACGCTTTGTTTGCAAGAAATATTTAATGGTCTTTGAATAAGACAAACTTTTGCACAACATATTTTATTTGGTTTTGCACAATAGAATTTATTTGCTTTCACATAACCTCACCATGATCAAGTCTGCTGATGAAGTAGAGATAAACAACAAAAAATTGTTTGAAATGAATTACTTGATCTAGATTAATTTTAATTAGTAATTTAATAATTCTTTTTTTTTTAGTTTAGATTTTAGATTCTAATTTAGTTTTTAATTTAGTTTAGCTTTAAGTTTTCTTTATTATTTACTTTAGATTTAAGTTTTTTTTTTTTTTTAATTTACATTTAAATTTTAAATTAAGTTTACATTTAGATTTTAGATTTTAGATTTTAAAGTTACTAATTTAATTTAGATTTAATTAATTTAGATTCCAATTTAGATTTTAAATTTAAGTTTTTCATTTAGTATAGAATTGATTTCTAATTTAATTTAATTTTTAAATTTCTAATTTAGATTAGTTTTTGATTTTTTAATTTAGTTTAGTTTTTAAGTTTTTAATTTAGATTTTAACTTTTTTTTAGATTAAAATTTTCTAATTTAGTTTGGATTTTTCTAATTTAAATTTAGTTTCTACTATTTTAATGTAGTTTAGATTTTTAAATTGCTAATTTAATCAAATTTGAGTTGTTAATTTCTAATTTAGTTTAGTTTAGTTTAGTTTAGTTTTTAATTTAATCTAGTTTTTAATTTAGGTTAGTTTTTAAAATTTCTAATCTAGTTTAGTTTAGATTTAGAAGTTTCTTATTTAGTTTTAATTTAAGTTTCTTACTCTAGTTTTTTACTTTAGATAAAAATTGGGATTTTAGATTTTTTTTTAGTTAGATTTAATTTTTTGTAAATTAGATTGATTGGACTTTAGAGTAAATGTTAATTTTTCTTTTAGTTTAGTTTCTTTTTAATTTCGAGGCTAATTTAGTTAAGTTAGTTTCCTTTGTAGGTTTGCATGATAGAGATTTGAAAATCAAAACCATAAACAAACGTTTCTCGAAGACTTCAATTTGAAATTACTAATGATATATGATGTAGGACGATTGTCGAAGGCTTGAATTTAAAACTAATTGTCTATTTAGCTTAGAACACATTTCGTCTGGTGCCTAAAATGAACAATTTCTTGTTGTACTTGGTGCTTTTGCACACTTTTGTTTAGATTAGATACCAGTTTAATAACAAAAGTATCTTCTCTCCTTGTGCACTTGTGCGATCCTGGGTGCAAGAGAAATTGTTATTAACTCTAGAGGGCCTACCTTGGTGGGAAAAGTACTCACCCCAAGGGAACGACCCAAATGGTAATAGGCTAAATCCAAGCTACTCCCAACTGGTATATAAATTCGAATGTTGAGGAAATATCAGCATTACAGGCACTCCTATAGACAAGCAAATGATTCTCCTTATATGAGTTAATCTTGCCTCTTGTGTGGCCACCTGAACAGGTGCCTTGATTAAAAAACCATTTGTGTAGTTTCCAAAAAACTTCTATTTATTGGTACAGGAGAGACCACCTCTCATGTCATCCCACGTTCTTGCAGCTCTTAGTAGAGATGAAGAGTTTGTCATGGGAGATTCATGAGAACTCGAAGCTTGGTTGACCTAGAGAAGTGAGTGTCATGGAGGGGAGCCAATGTGGCCAAGATTCTAATTCATGATCCACTAAGAGTAAGCATAGCTGGAGTAATCCAAGTAGGATCCAAAAAATACTGTCCTTGCCAACCCTAGGGTTGTGCATGACTGTTTTCATTTTGAAATCCAACTTTTTCACAAAAACAAACTCAAAAAAATTATGTCTGATGTGTCTTTCATGCATGTTTAAAATAAATCGCAACCAAATAGAACATCTAATCATCCTACAACATCCTCAAAACATCCCAAAACTTTCCTAAATTGGTCCTAATCCTTAACAATCCTAGTTACAATCCCAAGGTCATACTTTGAGGAGTCCCTTCACCTAATCATGAAGACAATCCAAAGCCTAAGGTCATACTTTGAGGAGCCCCTTCGCCTAATCATGAAGATAATCCAAAACCATATATCCTCTAAGGTGGTTCAAACTTTGCTCCTAGTGATGATGAGAACTTTGTAGATCTTAGTGATAACGAGAACTTTGTAGAAATCTTAGGTCATCTTGATGATACTATTGACAATGGAAATACCACCTTAATTTTGGAATCATACACCACTCCATCTACTAGTCCTCCATCACCATCTAATAAAATTCCCATCTCAAAGCATACTAGTCCTACACCAACATCACCATCCAACTTCAAAAGTTCTAATCCATCAACCAAAGAATCCTTTGACAATTTTCTCCAAAGACTACTAGCATGGAATACATCATCCCCATCCTCCAAGACCCTTGTTGATGAAAATTTTGAAGAGTTATGTGCAAAGAAATCTAAGTCCTCAAACACAAATGATATTGTGCAATCCTACCATGTCATGCATCTATCTTCATCACCCATAAGTCAAAATAAACCTCATGATTCTTTCACCCAAGTTAAAAAATCTATCCAACCATCCTCTCTCATCATACCATCTACATCCAATGAGTCATGTCAATCTCTTAGTCCAAAGCATGATAGCATAGTGTAATACCCCTTATGTTGTTGATACTCTTATGTGTGGATTTTTTACTTGGTTTGTGTGGGTGATCAGTTCACTATTTTGGTTGTGTGTGGATTCATAGTTTGGTTGGTTTGTTGCACTTGATATTACATATGATGCTAGATGATACATTTCATGGTGATTATGTTATATGGTTATGTTATGGTTTTATTTAATAATATATGTGGTGATGTTGTGATTCTATGTTGCTTTGGTTTCTGATGTGTTTGCTAGTGAGTCTTGGTGAAAGGACAGAGTGACATCACTTGCTTACGAGTGCCCTACTACCCCACAATTACCTTTCATAGTGTGTCTGCAATGGAGATTTACATGCTACTTGACATTTGTTTCTATGCAGGATGCAGGTACTGGACACCGACTCCACCTGCTTGACAGGTTTGAGCGTGTCCCATAAACCCAACGGGTTTGATGTTGAAAAGGGAGTTGATAAGAAAGTGTCCCCGTCCCAAGTTCGTCACCTTGTTGTGAGTCCAATGGTGTCTTTGTCTCAAACTCGTCTTTGTTTAAGTTTGGGTTAGTGTTGATTATTTATTTGTGAATAGTTGTTATTTAATTGATCTTTATTTTATGTGTGATTGATTAATGTTATTTAGTTGATATAATTATTGGTAGGTAATTGTAGTTAAAGTTAATTAATTAAATTTCTTGATTAAGTGGATAGTTTAAATAAAATATTAGATGCTTTGATGCGGTATTGATTTTTGAATTTTTAAGTTAATCAAATAGCTTATAATGTTTTATTATTATTAAAAGACAAATAATTTTATTTTTTTTAAATAGTTAATTTATATTAGAGGATTTATGGGAGTGAGTGGGGAATTTAATAAAATTCTTATTTTTAAATATTCTCGAAGAGAATATTGTCGTGCTGTGAATGACAGGTAGCTTCTTCATGGAAAGAATTTGTCTGTAGAATAGTGTGTGGGGTTTTGGGGGTTTTCTATTTATTTTTATTTTAAAAGAAGGTTTACAGCATATATTTGGGCTCATATTTTGCTTCTGGTTGGAGGTGAAGTTTCTGGGAAGGATTAGGAAGTTGAAATTCCAGAGGTGGAGCTTTGCTCCAACCCTCGTTCCTTCAAGCTTTAGGAAAAATAGGTTCTTTTACTATTTGTTTAATTGCTTTCTTGTTTTGAAAAGATTGCCTGAAATTGTCTGTGTAAGAGGAAATTGTTGTGAATTAGTTGTAACCCTCTGTAGAAAAAAAAAATTGTTAAAAGTTCCTCTGTAGAAAAACTTTGTTCTCGGCTATTGAAGTTTGGCAGTTATTATTTTGTTACCTCTGTAGAAATTTTTATAGTAAAATTAGAGAGCCTCATGAAATAAAATCATTATTAAACAATAGGAAAACTACAAAGAGGAAAAAAAATAGTAGAAAACCTCTGTAGGTTGCAAATGGAATCCTCTGACAAAAAAAAAAAAGAGTGAAAATTGAAACCCCTGTAAGAATTCTTCTGAATATTTCTTCTAGGAAATATTCTAAGAAATTGGAATTTCATTGGAATTCTCTGTCAAAATTTAGAAAATTGAAATTCTTTGATATATTAGATAAAATGAAATTTCTGTGTTGAAATAGTAATCCTTTTCCCTATAGAATTGCCATGGAGAATTCTTTTCAATTAATTTATGTCATATATAATTATTTTTTGTGTATATATATATATATTATGATATATATATATATGAATATATAGTACTTAAAGAAATGATGTAGGAATATATAATTATGTTGAAAATTTTGTGATTTAAAAATGGGTGAAGAAATTCCATCTGGAATTAAGTGATAAATTGAAGGGAAAAATAAAAATTTATTTTTGAGGGTGGTGGGGGGCTACCTGGCAAATCCCACATGGGAGAGGCGGCGGGAGGCGTGGCTGGATGCCCCATTGGGGGTTCTAATGAAACACAACCCAACTGCATATATATACTTTGTTTTAATTTTTTTTTAAATATATAAATATATATTAATTATAATATATATTCTATATTATAATATATATTTTATATTATATATATATATAAACATATTTATAATATAAATGTTTAATATAAGATTTGAAATTGTAATTTAATTTTATAAATAAATAATATGATTATATATATATATATATATATGCATATATACATATAGATGCGTAAATAGTGTGTGTACATATATATTTTATATATGTTGATATAATGGAAAAAAAACTAGATGTTGGTTTAAATAGCAAGTTGATTTTTATGAGGTGATTAGGTTAATTCAATATAAGTATTTTTTATTTATTTATTAAATTAAGTTGAATGTTTTTGGGTGAATCAATAAATTATTCACTTTGAAAAAATTGTGCTCTAGAATTATTATTGAATCAAGTATGATCTTTGCTTGATTAGGTTATGGTTTTGTTGAAAAAAAAACCCTTATGTTAGCAAATTCTCTTGTAAGAGCTTAAGTTGCTTGTTAGGGACTTCCAAAGGCATGGGAAAATGATGTTGTAACTTTGATCTTTTAATTTGATACTTGTTCCTATATTGATTATAGTTGTGATCTAAAGTTTACTCTTGGGTTGTACCTGTCTTATGTGTGTTCATTCATATGACTTTTGGCGAGATGCTTTTTCCTCGCAGTCGTTCTATTTTGTGGTTCTATGTTCTTGTTGGTACAACCCCCTTGGAATTTGTTTGTTGTTGTGTTTTGGGTACTAGGGAGAGTGGCTCTACATGGGCATCAGCGCACAAAGGGGTTGTCAGGATAACCCACGTTAGAGTTTGAGTAATAAGTGATAATCTAATTAATTAATTAGGGGGTGGGTAGTTAAACATTAACAAGATAATTGTGGATACCTCATCCACTTATTAGTGCTCTCACAGACTAAAGGTAGGCTGAGAAGGTCGTGGTTGGAAAGATCATTGCCTCGTCTCCATGAGAGGTTAACGGTTCCGCACAAGTCACCCTATGGGGCTGACACCTAGAGAGGCTGTCAGGATAACCATAGATGGGGGTGGTGCCTAGAGATAGGCAGTCAGGATAACCCATGTAGGACTGTGCGATGACACTCTCCACTAGCTTTCCCTTGTGTTGATTTTGTTGCTAACCTCTAGAAGCGGTCTTTTGATGTTGTGTGACTTTTATGTGTGTTTATCTTTCCATGCTTGGATTTTAGTCTTGTGTATTTGTTTAGATGTTCTTGGTCGGGGACCCTTTCTTATCTACTCCTAGCACGGGGACGGTCGGGTGGAACATGCTACACACCCCGTTGGGTTCCCTATTTTGCAGATGTACCTTTCAGTGCAGAGTTTTGCAGAGACAACTTGATCCAGAGTTTATATGTTTCCAGATGTATACTTGTACTTTTTTCATACTTTGTATATTGATATGTTACTATCCCATGTATTGGGTAGACTTATGATGTAATCTTGAGTAATTGCTCAATGGGATATACTTGTAGATTGATGTAATGTATAATCACATTATGTAATCCATGCTTTATCTATAATTGTAAATATCCTTAATGTTGTGTTATATCTGAGAAAATATATTATTTATATTTCCTAGTAAAATCTATTATGAATGCATGTATGGTTTCTATATGGTTTATACTTGTCTCATTGCTTATCTTTAATAAATGTTTAAATGAAAATACGTGAATAAATGGGTTACGTTAGTAAAATTGATAATTACTTTTATCAGCTTTGTTATGGGATAGATTACGTAATGTCACCTTGTGTACCCCAAGGAACTTATATTTTTAACATGTAATCAATAGCTATGTTAGTTACATAAGAAAACTTAGTGTTTATTCTTAATTTTTTCAACAAAAAAAATTGTTGTGTTTTTAGTTGTTCTTTGGGGTTTACGTGATAGGGCGTTACACATAGACTCCCCTACACATCAAGATCAATGTATTTTTTCACTCCATCCAATGATACCAAAATTCCACAACCCCTTCCAATCTTTGACCAAGATCCCATCTCTCAAGAACCTCATGATGATCCCCTTATCTCCTTTTGTTTAATCCAAGATGACCCCCTTCCATCTCAAGAGAAAAGTATCCTTCCAAGTCCTACTTCCACCTCATCTAATGAATCCATACCATCTCATGATTCCATTTCATCCCAGGATCATGATAGTTCTTCCATCATATCTAATGATCTCCTACCATCTGATGATCAAGATATGCTTTCCATACAATCTCAGGATTCCCTTCCTCATCAAAATCAAGATATACTTCTATTAAAGGATACCCTTTCATTCCATGATGATTTTCATCCTTCTCATGATCAAGATATGCCTTTCATACCACTTCATGATTATTCCATACCTAACAAAGAGCAAGCTACTCCATCTCCTACACCTCGTGATCCTTTTCCAAGTCAAGATCAAAGTACCCCATCATCCCCATGTCAAGATCCTATCACACCTATTCAAGCTATCCATGAACCCCACACCTATAAAATGGGTTCCTCTACCTTTATCCACTCTAATTTACTTCCAACACCTATCCTTTCATCCATATCATATCCTCCCCAAAATGGACTTGCATCTTGTTTCATAAATAACACATATCCCATTGGCAAACGAATGTGTCAAAGTATGAACTAAAAAGGAAAAGGATTAGGCCTTCATGAACAAGGTATCCTAGAACCCCTTTATATCCAAGAAAATTCATATTATCATGGCCTTGGTTATACACCTCACGCTCAGGACATTGGTACCCATCATAAGTCTAGATTCCATCAAAATAAACCCAAGTATCCTAGTACATCAAACCTTCCATCTATTCTAGGTCCTTATCCTAGTCCATCAAACCTTCCATCTATCCTAGGTCCTTATCCTAGTGCATCAAACCTTCCATCTATCCTTGGTCCTTATCATCCAAATCCTATTTCACCAACCCTTCCATCCATATTGGGGCCCTACATCCCTCCATCTCCTATTCATCAAGAACAAAAAAGGAACACATCCTTAATGCCTCTCAAAATTCTCCCTACATTAACCCATCCATAATACCTTCATATCATTCATCTACATCCACCCATCCCATTGCTCTTGGAAGAAATTTGGGTTCCAAATGTCAAAAGCTTTCATATCAAAATCTACATATATCAAAGGATCAACATGTTTCCTTGAAGAGACATGCAAAAATAAAATAAAATATGATCCAAAGTCAAAAGAAAAAAATTCAAAGGACACAAAGGCCCATAAATCAAGAAGAAAAATTTCAAAGACCACAAAGGTCCATAAAGCAAAAAGAAAAATTTCAAAGGCCACAAAGGCCCATAAAGCAAAAAGAAAAATCTCAAAGGCCACAAAGGCTCACAAAGAAAAAATCAACGTAAAAAGCTATGTGGATTCCTAAAAGTCTCATAGAAGTCATAAAACCTAAATTGGCATCCAAATTTTCTAATCCAAAAGCTTCCTCCAATAGTCCATCTAAAAACCTGTCACCTTCAAACTCCATTTTTCCTCCATCACTCCACCACCCTTCAAGGTGTGTTCCAATGTTGATCTTTCTTCTTTCCATCTATCCATCAACAAGCCTTCCAACCTCCTACCCATTATCCAACATTCATCCCCCATTATTCTCCTTTAATCCAAACCTTTGCATAAGTCCTTAGCTTCTTCCATCATATCATTAATCTACCAACATTTATGAGCCTAATCCTCATTTCCATGGTTTATTAGAGAACATATTAGAGGGATATTAATCACGTAACTTGATGCTTGATTCCTTCCTCCATCTCCCTATCATTCATACATTATCTTCCATATTCATTTATCCCTATCCATATACTATCTTCCATATTCCTCTTGCACTTTACACTTGGGGGCAAGTTTCATCCATCTTATCATTCATATTCATCATCCTCTTTACATTCCTCACAGTTCCACATTTGATCTTGACAAGGCTAAGGATCTTCTTGAACGTCACACATCTTATCCTTCACTTTATCCATATTCCACTATTCTATCTAAATACATCCTTTCTTCCCTTCCTTGGTCTTGATGAGGAATAGGGGAAAAATACTTAGGTATTGTGTCCATATCTTATCTTGATCATCCTATTCATTATCCTTATTTTTTCATTCTTCCATTCCATATTTCCTAGCTTATCAAAATACATGTCCCATTTCCTTCCTTTGTTCTTAACGAGATTAGGGGAAAAATTACAAATGCATGCTTTGGATTCCCTTTCATGTCCTTATGTGCTACCATTCCATCATAGTTCACATCCTTATCATTTATCCATGATTAAATTACCTCCAACATTGGTCATCATGTCTCTTTGCAACCTTGAATCTTATCATGCAAATCATATTTGAGCCTAGCTGTAAAACATTATCCAATCCTCATATCTTTTATCAATCAATCACCAACAATTATCAATCTTATCGTACTTAGAGGAATCAGTGATCCAAGTACTTATCATCATCATGCCTTATGGAATCAATCATTCCTAGCATCTTAATCAATCAACCATTACCATCTTTCGACAAGAGATATGTTGCTTGTGTGACATTTTTTGCAGTGAATCTTTCATTTTGATCTATCATTTATCCATGGTTGCACTACCTCTAGTGTGGGGCATCTAGTTTCTTCACCTAAGCATATATCACATTTAATTTCATTCCCTCTTTAAAATTTCCTAAAAAAATCCATAAAAATCATAAAATGTCCTTAAAAAAATCATAAAATGTCTTTAAAAAATCCAAAAAATTCATAAAATGTCCTGAAAAAATCCAAAAAAATCTTAAAATGTCCTGAAAAATCCAAAAAAATCATAAAATGTCTTGAGAAAATCCATAAAAATCATAAAATGTCCTGAAAAGAACTCAAAATTTCCAAATAAATAAATAAATAAATCAAAAATCAAAAATCAAAAATTCCGAAAAATAGTGACACTTTCAGATCACCACACAACTTTGAACTTCAACAAAATCATAATGCGCCATGATTAAAAATCAAATGGACATTGCAACATACCTATCGATCCCTCTTTTAGATCCAATCAAAATACATAAATTGTGACAAGAATCAGTTCTACATTGAAGCATGATGCATGTTTGTTTGTTGATCTTTGATTATTTTATGATTTTATCTTTGGTGGCATGTCCTTTAGCTTCTTGAGGATGTCTTCAGCTAGGGAGGTGAGGATGGGGCATGTTCACTTGTTTTCCATATGTGGATTGTTTCTTATTCACAAGATGACTCATCTTAGGACATGGTTGTCTAAAATCATTGAGACATATGAGTCTAGTGTGGATGAGAGCATTCCTTGTCTGATAGTGTCTTCCATGCAATAAGTATTCAGGTCATTTAAGGTCCTTATACCTAGATGCTTATACTTTATTGCTAAATAAAAATGCAAATAGTATTTAGGTCATCTAGATGTTCATGTTATCTAGACGCTTATACTAATTTGTGACATAATAAGCTTGATGATGATATAAGCACTTAAAAAGCACAAGAGTTCTCATCACCTTGCATTCTCCCTTTCATCAATCACTTATTCCATTGTCATTCTCTCCCATTTTTCTCTTCATCATTTTTTTCATCTTCCTTGTTGCAGACAAATCAATCAATTGCTTTGTTCAACTAGTGTATGTCTCTTGAATCAAATCTCAAATCAGTAGACTTGCTTCTCAGAATCTCATAACCCCTTGATCAATCAAGCAATCATTGTATCAACTTATCTTGCACAAGCATCAATCTCAATCAGCTTAATCAACTCAATTAGCTTAATTAGCTCATCAACCCGGCTATACTGATCATTTTCATCAATTTTTTAGTTATTCCCATCAACTGTGCATTTCCATCAAATGTACATCACCACTTAATCACTTGTGCAATGTCAATCATCTAATCATTTTCCTGTAATCTATCGAGAGATCAATCTTCTTACAATTTGTTCGATTAATCTCTCGAGGGGGGCATATCATATTCGTCATCATCCTTACTAGGATATCTATGGGGCATGTATCATTTGATCATTTTTTCTTTGAAACAACGCGGACAGGCTGCATTGTCTCAAAGAGGGGAAAAATGTAAACACAAAATTTTTCTCTAATAATATTAATTTTTTTATCAATATGTGGATCCATTATTAGTAACATTATCCATTTTATATTCATCTCATATTTATATTTCATGCATAACCATTTTATAAATATTAATCCATCTCATTAAATAATTTATAAATCCATCATCATTAAATATTTTTTATTCATAATCATTTATTCATATTCATAAACTCCTTCAAATCCATTTGCATAATATATGATCATTAAAATATCCATACATTTATATATTTGCATATTTCATTAATATCCATTTGCATATTCATAAATCAATTCATACATTTATCCATTTTCTTTATTTACCATTTTGCATATTTATCCCACATTCGCCCTAATATTGGATCTATTTAAACCTTGCCCTCTCTCATTTCTCAATATATACAACATTCACAATCTTTGCATCCTTACATTCGCTATTAGCATTCTTGGCACTCTTTTGATATCATTTTAGCATTTTAGCATTTTAACATTTTAACATTTTAGCTCATAAGATAGTTGCATGTAAGCATTTTAATTCATCATGTTTCCTTTTGATATTGCATATCATTTGTACTCAATCTTTTAATCTCCATTCACCATAGCCTTTTGTGCATAGTGCTCTGTGAGAAAATTCTTTTCAGCAACACAAGATCTTGGATGATAGGATGGCAATGGCGACAAGAATCCATTTGCATGCATGTGTGTTTAGTTTAGTTTAGTTTATTCGCATGTGTGTGTAGGCAGGAAAATACTCCATTGTTTTATGTTGGAACAAATTTGAATCTTCAAATTCAAATACCCATTTCCTTCATCAATACATTTAACTAAAAAATGAGCTAGATACATAATATTTTTATAATCCACAGTACACGTACATTTTAATCCAAATGCACACTAAAAATGAGATTAATTAATTTATCCAACTAAGATTTAATATTTTCTAGACAATACTATGAAGATTCAATCGCTTTTCTAAAAAATATCATTGTGAGATGATTAATTTTCATTAAATAAACTAAATATTCCTCAAGAATAATCAAAATAAACAATAGGATTCTCAAATAGAAACACATAATAATGTTAATTTCATTGTTGACCTAAATAAATCAAACTTCCTCTATAGTTAAATTTCATTGAAGATCCCACTTTAATGGACCTACTAGTGTTAGGACTAAATCCATGAATAGGGAAAACAAAGTATAGTCCTCCCCCCTCCTTGAGGTAGGCTGGGTTAAACTAAACTTTGATGGAGCCTCTAGGGGAAACCCATGCCCATCCAGGGTGGGTTGCATCATCAAAGACCATAATAGTGAGGTAATTGCAGAAACGAGCTTCCCATTGCCTCTAGGGACAAACAACAAAGTTGAGATGAGGGCCTTATGGCATGGCCTAAATGAAGGGGTAAAACTAGGGTTAAACAAGATATCAATAGAGGGAGACTCCCTCCTCACAATCAATGCTATTTGCAAACAATAAATGACCAATTGGAATCTTAATAACCTCCTATTAGATTGTCAATGCCTTCTAAAATGTTTCAAGGAGTTCAATATTTCCTATATTTGGAGGGAAGGAAACAAAGTAGCAGATGGCTTGGCCAATGGGGTGGCCAAGGGACAATACAATCAAGTTGGCAGTGTATGATAGTATGAGAAATAAAGACAAATTATTTACACACAAGCACATGAATAGTTTGTGAGCATGCACAATGGCATATGGGATAAATGCACAATGCATGATCTACCAGTTGTAGCAAGAGTACAAAGGAAAGGAGTTGGCAACAAACAAAAAAATCTTCTCGGTTCATGAGATTGATATCATTAAGATGGAGTGTGATTTTAAGGAAATTATTTCCTTTATGTCGTGCATGGGAGAGTTTCAACCGTGGCCTATAACATCTCAAACTACCTAGATGGAAGGCATTCAAGTTGCAAGTTGTTTTCTTTGTGGTTTATTAAGCATGGACACTCTTGTGTGCTTGACATGCCCATATTGCCAAATGGATTTGCTTGGTGACATCACAGACCATAGGTTGAAGGTGATGATGAAGGAACATTGTGAGCTCACTCTGAGAGCTATAAAGTGGTTTTTTAGGGTAGAATTCTTGGTGGATGATAGTAGATACCAAGTAAAGACTAATATCACCTCTCAATTTGTTATGTCCCTTCTTAACCTAGGAGATCTGAAGGAAATGGTTTGGCTCCTTTCTCAAAACCTCTTCAAGAATATGTATCTGGGGAGCTTAGTTGGGGCGGTTCAGGCGGAAAGGTATGGTGTTGGGTTGTCACATCCTAAGGACATTCCCTAGTGTTGGAGGAGGTTGTGGTGGTGGAGTGAGTGCCTTTCCTCAATAACTTTAGGATAAAATGTTCTTTTTGTATTTTTTGTAATGAGACATGAGTAAACTATATTAGAATTATGTTGTTAAGCCAAAGTCTGGTTGGAATCATTGCAGTTGAATCTTGTTGATTTTTTTGATTAATATAATTGTGCAGCCCTAGCTGCAACTTAGCAAAAAAATCATTGAAGATCTTCCAAGTAAACTTATAGAAGCTTCTCTCAAATTTTTACAAAGTTTTCTAGAACAATTCATGCATGGAAGATCTTCCTAGGATTATGGGAATGAAAAAATTTAATGTTTTATGGCAAGATCATTTTTATATAAAAAAATTATCTTATGAAATTGTTGGAAAGAATTATTTAGAAGCATATTCAAACATATGAGAAGGAATAGAGTATGGAGTCTAGATCATTAATTTACTGAACCCAATCCTCTATATCTCATTGAATTTTTATATTATTCAATAATGTTGGTTTAGAAATGTAGCAATATTTGATTTGAAGAAGTTAGTCAATTTTCTTTCAAAACAAACAAATAAATATAATTTTAAATTTAGAAATTCTAAACTAATTAACATATACAAATTGTGGATTCCCTTCTTAAACCCTTTAATAAAATTCTTAAGTATCATGCCCATATGGGTCAGATTACTCAATCTCCCTCTCCAATTTTGGAAAGTTTCATGTTTTGAATCTATTAGAAACATTCTTGGTTTCTTTTTATAGGAGGATGTAATATCATCAAACTTCATCCATACTACCTTTTACCACGTTTCCATGGACATTATCACCTCTAAAAACTTTTATGGGGATATTGTCTTACTTGTTGAGGATAGACCATGGATTCATATGCTTGACTATGAGGATCTTCCTTTTCATTGTAGGATATTCTTCTTTACTAGACATCTTTCTTCGAAGTTCCCTTGTCCTCACCAAAATAAGAGTAAGGTGGATTGGTGGAGGAACTCCCTCCATGATCATTTTACTATCAATGATTTTGATTCTAAGGATGATAATTATTTGGTGGCCCCTTCTCCTAGGGTTGTTGAGAGTTCAAATATTTCTCTTGGTGTTCATCTTCTCAAAGTCCAATATTGTCCACTCAAATTTTGGACCTCATGATGTTGGGAATTATTTCTATTGATCATGTTCTAAATTAGAAGTTCTAGTGTAGTATTTGACTCCTCTTTTTGCATCAATGAGGCCTTAGTTCAAGCCTTTGATGGATTATAGACCCCCCCTTCCCCTATTCTAAGTATTTGGAGGATGATCTCTCATTGAATATTATTTAAAGAAGAGAGGTCTTCCTCTAAACATGCTTACATTTCCCACACCTAGACCAAGGGTGCTCATAATGCTACGGTGAGGCCTATGATTATGTAGGTGGTCATCCAAGTTTTTTTTGTAGTTATGTTGTAGCCTCATTGTATAAGGTTTATGATCCCTTAAAGACCATTTTTATGTTGGAAACTTGGCTGCAATAGTGTAAATGTCATTTCAAAACCTACTCATCTATGGGTCAATTGTGCTTTCATTAAAGTTTCACTTACTTTTTTTGGTTTTTCTAAGGCCCCTTCAAAACCCATTGGTTTAATATTTTAATCAAATAAATAAATAAAATAAACATATTAAAATAATACATCCACACCTAGAGGAGTATTATTTATATGTAAAGTTGAATTGATGTGGTATTGTGGTCCATAAAAATTTAAATCTTTCTTTTCTACCTCTTCAACCTATGATCTATTGACTATTGGTTCAATATCCAAGGTAAGGTAGGTTGGTGAAGGGTAATTGAAGTGTAAAGGGGAGATAAAAAATAATGACTCTTTGATTTAAACTAATGTGAAAAACAATTATGATAATGATATCTAAGAAACCTTGGCAAAGTATGATGCAATAGTAGTTTTCTCTCCTAAATTAGACCCTTTCAAATGACCAATATTGCATACTTTCTATGTGAACACTATCCTACAATGATTTGTAGTAAAATTGGATCTAAAGTGAGAAAAGTTGGAAGACTAAAAGAAAGACTCACATTCTAGAAGTAATTTATGTGTGTGAACATAATGATGAATTCACTGCTTCTATGCATATTTTCCTTTTTTATGGTTTTAAATTCATTAGGGTGAATGCATGATCACTAAATCCAATATGTGATCATCATGTCAAATATATGCTTTCCACCTAGGTAAAGTGTTGAATTTATTATTAACAAGGGTTTTAGTAAAATAAATACATGAACAAGTACTTAGATGACAAATGGAAAACAAAGAAAGTGACCAAGGGGTTATATTTAGATGATAACTAAAAGAATGGAAGCAAATAAGGGGTTCTAAAAATTAAACAAGTGGAGCCTTATCTTTGAGATTTGTTGGATGTAACATTATCATGTGTTTTATTATTTCATTGGCTCATTTTCAAGATTTTGGTCTTCATTGTACTTTCCATGTTAGCCCATTTTATTTTGGGCACTTATAATATCAAAACTCACCCCTTTTTTTTCATATAATCACTTTGAGGTATGATCAAGTATAACCATCCTAAGGATCCAAGCACACCCTTATGTATTTTATGAGATATGACCCATATTTTATCCCATCTTTTTTCATTAAGGGTATGGTGTGTTGTTTAAGGATTGGCATTGTTATCACAATAGTCTATGCTCAAAAAATGTTTGGTTATTGAGTTCATGAGATTCACACCCCTACTAAGACATTGTGATCATGGGTTGGACTATGTGTTAAATTTGGATATGGGTCCCTCATTTATTTCCCCACCAACTAGACAAATTATCAACTATATTCATAAAATGTTAAAATTTGAATATATAATTACTTTTAAGTAATGATGGTGTTGAAAAATATAATTGTAGTTGTTCCTATATTTTCAACAAATTGAATCCTATAATAATACCACTAACTAAGAAATAAAACAATATATTTAAAAAAATAAGATTTAAATTATGCACAATAATAAAATAATATGGATCGGGGTTCATCCCATAGTGTGATGGTAGAGTGGTAGTGTTGTTGTTGTGGCCACTAGGGTTCAAACCTATGTTGGTCCATTGTAATTTCAGGAACTATGGCTCTACTAATCCAATGTGCTCGCAGGTTTGACTCGTGACATTGAGGTTGTTAATGGTGTTCACATGCCATAAGACAAGTGTTCAATCCTATGTTCTTCCAATCCCTCATTGTGCTAGTGTGTTGGAAAGCTTTGTGACCCTATTAAGTTATCATTTAGGATTGGAATAATCCCTTGCATTCATGTCGAGGAGGAGGTCCCTCGATTGTGACCTCCATGTTGGCTAGGGCCAAGCTAAAAATTCTCAATGTTATCAATCAAATAATAATAATATGGATAAAAAAATTCATCTAAATATTGATAAAAAATTTAATGACTATTTTTCAAAAAAAGTCTTCTCACTTGAATTGTTAGAAATTTAATGTTCTTAAAAAGCTAATTTTATGTTTAGAAATACATGTGTTAACCCACCATTAATTCACATTTAACTATATTTAAATCCATCGATTTTAATTTTTTTATGGATAAATTCCTTTATGGAGGACATTGTCTAAGTTAAATAAATTGTGTAACTAAACTAAATTTCAACAAATGAAAATTAAAGGAACTTCAATTCCAAAGATTGCATTATTTAAGTTGAAATTTTATTAAGGTTAAAGAAATGGCCCCTTATACTTAAATTTAGAGAGCAATTAAGATGGCATGTTAATATTTCATTCTCTTTCAAATCTTTCCAACATTGTACACACTTGGGGATGATTGTGTTTCAAATTTTATATTGTCAAATACCATACACTTGTGATGGTTTTAAGATATTTATAATTTTTATGTCTCTAAGTTGTCATGTTTTCCTCATATTTGTGTTTAAAATCATGGGAAAAAGATTTTAACATTTGATTTTCCTTAGTTTGGGTAATTTTCACCATGCCACTATTAATTCCAACAACTTCATTAAATCTTGCATTTTAAAATTCAAAATTGACTTCTACGTTGACATAATCAATCGTTCTCACAATTTTATGATATTTGAAAATAGAAATTTTCTTTTTGGCAAAGAAGATTTAATAATTCAAAGGAATCCTTGATGATTCAATGAGTGAATAAATAAGGTATACGATGAATTAAAAGGATTCAAAATGAGCAAGAAGAGCAATATGGATCAAGGGAATGTGTTGAGATCTGTTGTCTTTTCAGGAGAGGCAATATATAAATATTTTTCCTATGTTGAATCATGTCAATAGGACGTATTCCCTTGAATTCCATAATCAAGGACATGGACACCAATATTTTTTTAAAAATAAGTACAAACATTAGTTTTAATTATCTTTTCTTTTTAAATATGCTACTCATTTAGACACTCCCTTTATCGACCAAATGTGGAAGGGAAGTATGAAGGTAAAGCACGTAGTTATTATTTGCACATAGCCTCTACTTGGTAAAAATTTCTTCCTTGTTCTAATATTAAAATATACATTCTTGACATGGAAAATCATATAGAATACACATTTATCAACCCAATGGAATAATTATTAAAAATTCTACATGTTCAAACCATTATTGGATCTATATGTTTCACCCTAGACACAAATAAATTTCACACAAGAATCAATGAATGGATGTGATGTTGTGTGCATTCCTTTCTTGATATATTATAAGGTTTGATAGATATCTATACAACCTTGCCACTAATAGCTTCTCATTGAAATCTTGTAGTAGGAACTTCATTGGAGATGTGAAAACCATTATGTCCTTGAAATGTTGACTCACTAGTTAGAATGGAATTACTCATGTTGAGGACAATTGGAATCGTATAATTCATAAAGTTTTATAACATAATTATGAACTGGGTTGCCATTACTTCTTTCTATCTTGATAAAAGAAATAGTGAAATATAAGATGGGAATATCTAAGGGGGAGATGCCATAATGGAATGACCCTCCTACTAATGTAATGTTTGATTGGTCGTAAATGAATGTGTTTGATTGCTTCGACTCCCCTCTCATCTTCTATGGCTGAAAAATAAATAAAATTTTATCTTTCTTATAAGGTTCTAAAAAATGTCTTTACCCTCACGTAAAAAATGCCTAAAGTGTGTCTTGGAATTTACTTAGATATGATTATTAAATTATCATACCATATGACTTATTTCCTTTCGGGTTTTCTTTGTACTTAACAAAAGTAAAATCAAACCCTCTTCTCTACAAGGAACTCAATATGGAAGCCAATCTATTAACATATTGAGGTGCCCTACAAGCATAAGTACTTGCATGATTTTGTTAACGTGTTCAATTATATTTTAGCTTATATATATTACACACCTACCCTAGGGTGTTTGTGGATGTAGTGAATTCTTTGAGAAATATGGGGAATGAATTTTTTGTCCAAGTGTCTTTTTCATAATAGATATACAATTGAATGCTTCTCAAAATTTTCTCAAACATTTTCATGAATCTTTTTTTATACACAAGTTGCTTATTGAGTAGTTAATAAGGGACATTCGTGTGAGAAGAGGAATATGACCCCCCCTACACTTTCCATAATACCTTTGCTAAATTTACTCATTTGGTTAGGGATGAGATGGTTTTGTATATGTTTGATAAAATTTCTTTCAACTTGTTATAAATTTTCTATGGCATGTGCTTTCTTAAAAGCTTCTTTAGATAAAATCACCTTATAATACAAACATATATTCAATGAAATGAAATGTGAGTTTAAGAATGCACCAAATTATGAGAATTTTGAAAGGACAACAAATTATCTTAATAGTGTGGATCTATCCTAATAATTAGGGATCTTAAGAATAATCAATTAAACCTCTCTACATTGAAACAAGTGTTTGACAACATAAAAAAGTAGAGTGGAACACAATTCTTAACAATAAGCTAATTGAATCTAACATATATAGTCTAACCAATAAGTATAAGTCCCTTAATCCTCTCATTATGATATAACGTGTGTCCCCCCTAAAGTAATTGTGTTTCCTCTTTCTCTTACAAGGTTTTTAAATATTCCTTCTTTCTCCATCCAAATACAACCATTGCCTAATCACATCTCTTTCATATATTTTATTACTCCCAATGTTACATTGCCTTCTATTTCCTCAATATTTAATATCAATTCCTATATTTTTAATATAACCTTAAGTTGGATTCATCTCCTCAATCTCATTTCTTTGTAATGAAACATAAGTACTCTCCTAAGGAGAATCCAATCCCTCTACTAAACTACCCATCATTTATCTTCTAATTAAGTAAAATGGGTTGTTTGTGATAAGAGTAGAAAAATGTAGAGGAAAAATTACTTATCTTATAATACTTTAAAATAGGCTAAATGAATCAAATCAAAAAAAATGAGGAAGAGGCAAGGCAATAGAGTAGTTTACAAAACCACCAAAATAATAGTGCTTAATTTGGATAAAATGATGGAAATTTCATTTCAATCAATGTATCCCTTATTGAGGCAACTAACAAAATTGGAAAAAAGAAACTAGAAATATAGAGGCACTAAATAAATTAATCAAAAAGCAGATTACAAAACCTTTATTTTTTTAAGTAAAATGAAAATCCACAAGTACCTTTGCTTTACCATGGGAGTTACTTTCAATAAGGTGGAGAAAATTTTGATCACCATGCATCCATTGCTTAGTGTATTTAGCTCTATTTCAAAAAGATTAAAAAATAATTTTAGGGCCCAATTAATACAAAAATAAATCATATCAAATAGAATTGGTAAAATGTTTTCTAATATTTTCTTGTCGTTGATCTATATCTAAAAAGTGTTGAAATCTAATCCCTTCTTAGGTTAAATTAGGAAAGAGGGAAACAATGTAATTTGATGAATTTTGCAAGGTTGATGAATAGGAGTTTAGAAAGGCTAACAAGAAGATGGTTGAAGCCTTTTCTAAGGTAGAAAACTATTTTAATAGGGTCTTTGAATTGCTTGTTAGACACAATATGCTTAATATATAAAATGTAAATGGGTCATGGATTATTTGAGAACTATGTTAGAGAGCCCTTTGTTTAAAGTGGATCAAGTACTGATTTTTTTGTTAAAAAATTGTAAAGAACATACAACGAGCTAGAAAATATACTGAGAAACTTGCTCTTGAAGAATGTCATGGGATTCCTATCTAATTTCAACACTTTTGACTAAGTTCTTTGGGTTGCACAATAATTTATTATTAAACATTATAAATGGAATTAATTTGAATTTGTTTATAAAGATGTATTTTTAATAACTTCCTAGATCCTTAAGAGTCATGATTACTTATTCCTTTTTTTTCTTGTAAGTTGTGTTAGAACCTATCCATGTGTGTCCAAAAATGGTGTAGACTTAGTTGTGTAAACCTACCTTTTATAATTGATCTGAGATAATACAAGTGGGTTTTTATTTTGTCAAAAAAAATCTAATTTTTCCCCAAATTGTCCTCTATATGGTCATCATGCTTCTATGTATAAAAATTCCACAAAAATCCTAAGTGTGAAGATGTACATGTCATTTTCTTGAACTTTTGTAGGTTGTTCGGGTTTAAAACTTTTGGGTATTTCCATAACAATATGTCATATGTGCCATATTTGTTTCCCTTTGTACATTGATTTATTAGGCTTCATCCTCACAACATAACATTTTACTCAATCTTGGCAATCCATTCCAAACCTTTGTACAATTTTTTTAAGTATGGATTATGAACATAAAAGTTGTCATGGTTGTCATTCCACTAATCTAAGTTTTGAAGTTTCTTGGTGTCTTCAAATATTTTTATCACTAGAGTATTAGACTTCATCTTCCATTTATACCAATCCTATCACCTTTTTAATCTACAACCCACTATAGTTATTAGAGTCAAGTATTTTAATTGCTAAAATTTTATACTTGGTTTCCCCATCATCTCACTCCCTTTTAAACCCTAAATGTGTGATTCATTACAATCCAGATGTTTCTTTTAGTGCAAGAGTTTTAGGCTCCCTTAAACATCATGTAATTTCTATCATTTACCCACAACTTCAAAGTATAACTATTTACCTTAAGTCCTTTTAGTTTCAATCCTTTAGAATTTCCCATCCTTGAATACCACTTCCCTATAAACCCTATCACTTTGATTCCTTGATGTTGACATCACCCTTCTGCCAGAGTTGGGAGTTGATCCATACTTGTTGACATCATCTTTGTACAATGCTAACATCATCCATTTTTAAGTCTCCTACTATCATTATCTTTCCATTCTTCAAAAAAAATGTAATTTTATCAAGCCAGAGAACTAGGCCATTCATTTCCCTAAAATCCTATTCCATAATCCCCCAAACCCTAACTCCCACTTCAATATTTTACCTATTTATCAGAGTTGGATTTACAGCCAAACCTTATTCCTAATACTCATTTTCTGTCTCCATGAAATCCAAAAACTTCATTGATTCCTTCATAAAACCCTTTCAGATTTGGAATTGTACCTTTTTCTCATCTTGATACCAATCATAAGGTCATCTTGATGATTTTTCCTTTATCAAGGTTCCCCTTTTGGACTTCCTTTGGATATTCCACCTCCCTTCTTGACATGACCTCCCAATTATCTCTGAAGTCCACATATTTTTCACTACCCAAGAAGGATCAAGCTTGATTTTAGTGCACAATTTAGGCAATTTTCATCAATAGGATGTTTTAAGTGGTTAGGTTTCTATTTATGGCCTAATTTAGCCCTGGCCTACTAAAAAATACCCAAAATCATTTTTATTCCCAAAGTGCACAAATTTGATGAGGGGGTGTCATAACCTTGTCAAAGTTATTGTAGATGATCATATCTTATAGGGATTAATTTCTCATGTCTTTTCTAATTAATTTTGTAGTTTATTTCACATATTTTTTGGCCTTTAAATATAGACCTAAGTGTCGATTAATGTGAAACTTTATGGTAGATCTTTGTGATTAGATTTTTTTATTGTTGATATGTTCTTTGACCTTGGTTTTCATCACTAGAGGATGTGGTTTGTGACCACAACAACATGGTTCCTCCTTGTACATTATGTTGGTCACATCTTATGTTCCCTAGTATTAGATCTATGTAAAGGTATTTTCTATTCATTGTAAAGGGTTGGAATTTTTGTATCTTTATGGGAAAAGCTCATCTAGCTCGAGTTGTATTTTATGTATGACCTTTGTATATGGCTATAACTTATATTTTTTAGTTTTAAGTCCTTTTTAATGACATTGTAAATGTTTTTAGAAAATCAATATAATACAAAATGTTATTCTTGTCTTGCAATTTGTCTCCATAAATATTTTAGAGTTTGATGGGATTCAAAGAACCCTAAATACATATATGTTGTATTTTGTATCAAATCTCTATAAGTTTGCATCCAAGGGGTTTAGTAAAACCTTTTGTTATATTTATGTGTATGTTGTGTGAAATTATTTCAAACTAGTACATGAAGCTTTAAAACAAATAAGGATTATTAGGTAGAGATTGCATTACTAGGGATTAAGGGAATTTGAGGGTTTGATCTCTATAATCCAAAGCCAAGTAAATCATACTCATGAAAAGTAAGGGTTTTTAGTTATGTTAAGGTGTCCATTTAGAGTAAACTCTATGTTGTAGGAGTAGGTACTAGTCTCATGGTATAATGTTGACTACCCACATATTTTAAAATCAAGAAAATCATTTCAAATATTTTTTTTATTTCTAGTTTTATTTATTCTTCCATTATACATAGTTCATTATTGTAAATGTGTATGTTAACAACCTTATAAATTTGTGTATGATGTATTGTACTAGGTCAATGGTGTTGTAATGAATTATAAATAAATATATATAAAGATGTGTGACAAAGATTTATTTTTAGTTGCATCATTGAGGCTAGTTGTATGAAGTTAGAGATATACACTTTCAATGCATTGCAACCTTAAACAAAGAACAATAGTTAAAATTTGAATACAGAGTCATATTTATTTGAGAGTTCACTTAAATTTACTTAATTTTAATATCCTTAAAATATCACTAGGATTACTTCTCTGAGCTTGGTGGGATCAAAGTGTAGAATGGGTCTATAATCCTATTATTTGTTGGCATTTTCAATCCTTGATTTGAAAAACTATCCTTACTTTTTAGAAAATCAATCACTTTATCAAAATTTTGGTAAGAACCTTAGAGTTAGAGGTTAATACAAAAAAACATTAAAAATAGGTGAATCTATTGAAGAAATCTTGATGCCTTTTAACCCTAAGATTTGTTTAAGAAAAAAATTATTAGTAAAGATACAATGCTTACCTTTCTCCATTTTCATTTATGTGCAAGGGGTGATGACTCTGTTGTTAGTAAATCCAAATTATAATTGAAGATTATAAGATGGAAGGAAGAATATCATTACATAAAAGTAATTCAAACAAGAAGTTATTGATATGGAAGAGCAAATACAAGAAATAATGATCAAGCCATTATTGCATAATAGAATAAAAATGATATATTGATCTTTAATTGATATTTGATGATCTTTACATTGCAATCAATATGGACTTATAAAGCCTTTATTTTCCTTACCAACTACCCAAAACTAACTATTATTTTTTACTAAGTATAAACTAAACTTTTGTATTTATCATCTAGTAACATTCTAATTTATTTATTATGTATCCATCCTATAAACTAACTATTGATGTAATAATCCAACATTCCCCCCTTATTACATCAATCTAAACAAAGGGAAGACCACTACAAGGACTTGACACAACCACCCTTCTAGAAACTTTCATGAAGTATCTCCACTAGTTATGTTCACTCACCCAAGAAACAACAAATTGAACCCATCAATGGATCTCTTGATTTTGAAACCTCCAAAATACCTATGAGTTGATACATAATCAATTATTCACAAATACACCACTCTAGTGAATTGAGAAAAACTCCATTGTCAAAAAAAAAAAGACACCAACCAACTATGAATTAAGACTCACCACCTACCAACTATGAATCAAGACTAACTCAATTATCCACAATAATACTCCTCCATTTGTGGATTGAGACTAACGTAATTATCCACAAGTGCAAACCTATAAAACTATGGATTGATACATACTCTATTATCGATATGTACCGCACACCAAGTCTACATATTGAGAAAAACTCAATTATTTGCAAACGAAAAACAATTGTCATACACCTCCCCCACATTCGCAATGACGGGACTCAAGATGAAAACTAGTGTTATAATGCAATGTATCATCTCTAAGTGAGAAGCTAGCTTGATATGATAATAGAACTCCTACTTCCTGCCTCTAATGCCTCCATCCTGCAAGTCCTTTGTTACTCTTTGAATGTCAGAAGTGGCATTGAAACTTTTGCAATCTTAGTCAAGTGTAACATGGATGACCCAATCACATATATTCTCCAAAAAATCAATTAAGGACCATACCCAAGTAATGAAATTTTCACATTGAATAATACTCATTCAAAACCTACCAAAATAGAGAGACCACTACAATGGAAAAATTCAAATCATCAAAACTGATTTATCCTCTCGATGTTTGTGCTTAAGGAAACAAATCAAATATTTTTTTGATATTTTTGTGTAAATTTAAAAAATAAATAAAAACATCATATAATCTCCATTCCTTCAAATTATGTTCAATGCTTCTTAGAAGTGAATATAACAATCAAAAAATTATTTTCAATGACAAAGTGAATGTTATGAATGTTGATACTTCCAATGACTTGGGTATAAACTTCTTATCATTCTCAATATATTTCATGCTCTATTACATGCTCATCCTCACTTAGTAAATAGTGATATATCTTATTCAAAAATTTCACATATCCAACAATAATAATCACACCAATTTATTTATCACTATATTTTTTTATTCAAACTACTCATTATATACTAATATAACCACCAAAAGGTTTCTATTTTTTATTCTCCTTCTCATTAGCTTTCCAAAACATTTTTAATTTTTCAATTTCATTAAGAAATGTGAAATATATCACAGTTTTATTGAGACTACATTAGACTGATATAAAAATGTCATTTTAAATTTAAAACAATCTACCAACAAAAAATGGTGTTGCACTACTCACAAGTATAGGAAGGATAAGTTCTTTGATATCTCCAACTAAAGTAAACATTTCTTCATTCCATTTTCACAAGAACAAGATGAGAACACTTTGATACGATATTGAAATGATAGAGAAAATACAAAAACTTATGATCAAACCATTATTGCACAATAAAATAGCAAAATGATATATTGATTTCTAAGTGATATTTGGTGATACTTACATTGCAATCAATATAACTTCATAAAGCCTTTATTTTCCCTACCAACTTCCCAAAACTACTTAATGGAATGTAACTCCCAAAACTATTATTTTATTTATTAACTATAAACTAACTTTTATTTATTTATTATCTAGTAATATTTTAATTGATTTATTATTTATCAATCCTATAATCTAACTATTGATGTATTACTTCAACAGAAGTTGGTTGAAGAAGCTTAGAAAAAGTAACAACACACATGGAAACCTAGAAATATAGAGAATAATTATGTCTCTATTATAAAACTATTTGAAGATGTATTAAATAATGATAAAGATACTCAAACCTCATTTTATAGTGAGAAATATACTCCTAAATCCACTAGAGGTGAATCTACTAAAGTATGGTGTGGCCCTAAATAGGAAAGCTTTCTAAATATTTTCAAAAGAGAGAAACCAAAGGGAAGCAATGGCTTGTTTTGACGAGGACCTTACAACTAAACTAGGAACAAAAAAATGATACATCTACTAGAGAACCATGCCACACACCATGATACATCTACTAGAGCACCATGATACATCTACTAGATGTAAAACATTCCACGCACTAGCCATTTAGTGAGGATGATAATATTCTATTCAGGAAAGGGTACTAAGAGCTCAAAAGGAGGTACAATAATCAATGCTCAATGGATAATTTGAAAAGAGTGTAAAAGAAAACGGTGGACCAATAATCCTTGCCATCCAAAGAGTAGAGAGTGATAACACAATTCTCTAATGTATTGGTTTTTAGTATATATTTCCATTTTGTTTCCCATGAACAGGTTCAATGTAGAAGAGTACACACATCCTGCTAGCACAATGGCCACTTACATTCTATATGGACAATTTAGATTACTTAATTATGAATATTTTGTACATGATGATCACCTACAACTTATATGTACAGGATGATCATGTTAGGAACCTTCAGGAAGATTGGAGCAATAAACATTAACAATTATATGTATATTAAATAACAATGAAGAATAACACAAAAGAGATCAACACAAAAATTTAACGTGGTTCACCCAATATGGGCTACATCCACAAAAACTTAGCCACCCAATGATTTTATTATCCAGTGCAAAATAGATTACAATCTTGCGAATCACACACCGCAACTTACATCCTAGTCACTTAGAACAAGCTTTTTTGAAGCTTAGAATTAAGGTTTTACTTTTTTCATTTGACGTATTACCAAGAAAACCTTGACGTGTTAGTTGGAAACCTTGATGTGTTACGAGTGTACATTATTTGCATGATCAGTCGCCACATCCCAACAATCTCCCACTTGGAGACTATTTTGGCTCCACACAAAAAAATATCCCACTGGGAGACTGATCTTGGACAACATTGTTGCACTTGCAACTC